>JADRCD010159614.1:0-10588 GCA_019843815.1 Montemys delectorum | reverse complement strand
CCCCCCAACTACTGTGACATCAACAGTTTTTATATTTGACATATGAACAGGGTCATGTGACACTTGGCATTCTATACCCATCATGCTTTGCTTTAGAGAATGATTTCACTTATATTTTATTTTTCACTTCATGCATCTGTAAAACATATATTCATCATGTTCCTTCCAACTACTTCCTGGGATCTCCTACTCCATCTCATACCCTCGCCAATTTCATGTCCACGTTTTATTTGTTTGTTGTTGCCATTAATAAGTCCCTGAGTCTAATTAATGCTGCCCATGTATGCATGAGTGTCGGGCTATCCACTGGGGCATGATGCACCTACTAGTGACCACATTCCTAAAGGAGAGTGATTCTCCCTCCCCTAGCAGCCATCCATTTCCAATAGCTACCCTGAACAAGGATCCCCTTCTCCATCCATGTTAAGCATCTTGATTTGCTTGATGTTGTGCGGGCAACCACAGGCACTGTGAGCTGGGGTGTGTGCCAGCCACGCTGTGTCCAGAGTGGGCATTTCACAGCTCTCCTCCTTATCTACCAATGTTTGCATTCCTTCCACAGCCTCTCCACAAAGTTCCCTGGGCCTTGGATGGTAGGGACTTGATGTGATATTCTACCCACAGCTGAGCGCCTGGAAGTCTCTGTACTCTGCACTCCGACCAGTAATGTAATGTCTCTGCATTACCCATGGCTCGCTGCCAAAAGAAGCCTCTTTGACTGAAATGGAGAGCAACACAAATCATAGGTATAAATATAAATAATTTAAAGGGCAATTTGACTGCAACAGCCATTTAGCAAAATAACCACAGTAGGTTTCCCACATGGCCTA
Source organism: Montemys delectorum (assembly GCA_019843815.1). Lineage (NCBI taxonomy): Eukaryota > Metazoa > Chordata > Mammalia > Rodentia > Muridae > Montemys > Montemys delectorum. The sequence continues at coordinate 9,758 of JADRCD010159614.1, read as the reverse complement.
CATTCTTGCCCAGTTACGACTTTTGGCTAGGTTTGCTGTTGTGGACTTCGTCCTGTGAAGCAGAGCTCACAGCCAATGAGAAACTGGTTGATTACCCCTGTAATCACAATGCCTGTAGTGCATCAGTGAGCGCATCTCACCAGCAGCTCAGGATCAAAGCAGTCAGAGTTTCGCACTGGGTGAGACCACTGATGTCTTTAGTCCTCGAGTACCCTGCGTGGCACATCCTGTCCCTGTGTAAGCTAGCCAGCAGAATTGGAGATTCCTGGTCAGTTGGAAGCTGATTTCTCTTGTCCTGGATTGAAAGGCACTTAGACTGTTGCCGTGTCTTGGCTGCTCTGTATAGAGCAGTAACGAGCAAGGCATGCAAGTGTCTCTGCAAACTACAGCTGTTTCCGTGCATAGGGGATAGTGATGGAGGAAAGCTGGACTGCCTGGCAGCTCGTAGTTTTTGGAGAGGTCTGGGTACTGTTTGCATAACTGCTGTTTCCTTTCCTTTCTCATCAATGAGGGTCAGTGCCTCACTTCTCCACCACCCTCTCTGATACAGCTCTCGTTTTGACAGAGGGAGAAGAGACACGTCACATGATTTTCATTGGCCCCACCCTAGTCGTCTCTGTTTTTCTCACATGTGGGTCCTTCTCCTTTAATAATTCTAACCTTTTATGCATCTATTAATCAGCAGTACAAGCTTGCTGTTTCCCTGTGAATTTCCTTTGGGTTTGTGTATGAGAGTGTGTCTCTGCACATGCGGAATTTGATAAGTGGCTTTTACAGTAGCACACGTCTGCCGTGAAATACGTATGCATGTATGTATGTGTGTATACTGTTGTTTTTTATAAAAAAAAAAAGAGGAGGAAGGGGTATGTTTGGTATGGGGAGGTATGGTGTAGGGGAGGGGGTGCTTCTGCAGAGCCCATGCTGAGGCATCCCTTCCTCATGAGGGACCAGCCACACGACAGTATAATATAGAATAGAATAGAGTTTATTAAGGGCATTGGGAGGGGAGTTGAAAGAGTATTGGAGGCAGAGAAAGGGAGGGAGGGGGAGAGAGAGAGAGAGAGAGAGAGAGAGAGAGAGAGAGAGAGAGAGAGAGAGAAGAGAGAGAGAGAGAGAGAGAGAGAGAAGAGAAGAAGCTGGGTGTGAACATGTGGAGAGAGGGAGGGGGAGAGGAATGGGGAGAGAAGGGACAGAGGGGGAAGAGAGCAAGAGAGGAAGAGAGAGGAGGGGGCAAGTAGCCCCTTTTATAGTAAGTCAGGCATATCTGGCTATTGTTAGATAACTGTGGGGCGGAGCCTAGAGAAATGCTAACATATACAAGCACATGTTTGCCATGGTATGTGTGTTGACAGTCTAAGGATAATCTTAGATGGACTCTCTCACCTTCTATCATGTCTGAGATAGGATCTTTCTGTTGTTGGTTGTTACAGACACCAGGGTAACTATCCTGGAAACTTCCTGGGGTCCAGATCTCCTATTTTACTTTAGGAGAACCAGTTTGCAGATGCTCTTTCCTGTGGGTTCCAGCTCCCCATGCTTATGTGCCACATGCTTTACCCACTGAGCAATCCATCGCTAGCCCTTACTATCTTATAGGTGAACTTTAAAATTCATTTTAAAGTATCTCTTAAAGTCTTAGTAGGATTTTTGAAATTTATGTTAGGTTTATAAAATGATGCATCGATGACGGTCTACAAATCCCTTCAAGTTGCCTTCATTTTTCTCAGCATTTCACTTCTCTCCCTACACATCCCTTGTCTATATTACATCTAGCTTTTCTTTAAATCGTTAGACGTTTTTAAAAGTCATGCCCTTGCCTCTATGGTTGTGAGTTTTAAATGCTGGATGACACTGGAGTCTGCAGCACCTCTTCAGTACTAAATATAGCCAGCTAATTATGCCGCTCTGTCTTTCAAGAAAAGCCAAGTGACATTCTACAGGCAAGGCTTCGCTTTTATTCCAATTCTCAGTGTCATGACCTTTCTGTGACACCCCAGGGAGGGGGCCACCTTCATTTAGAGGGAGGGAAAGCTCTCATCTCTAAAGAAATTAGATGGTGTTTCTTCTGGAGCCCAGGATGAGCAACCATCTCCCAGGAACACAGACACAAGTTACCCAACCATCCGACTGATAACAAGGCCCAGAATCTGTGTGTATCGGTTCATGAAGACCTACTTCAGCACTGACTGCTCTTCTGAAGGTCCTGAGTTCAAATCCCAGTAACCACACAATGGCTCACAGCTATCCGCAATGAGATCGGATGCCATCTTCTGGAGTGTCTGAAGACAGCTACAGTGTACTTACATATAATAAATAAATAAATCTTAAAAAAAAAAAAAAACCACCTACTTCATTTACCTTAAATGAGGCCTTCCTGTTTAGTCACCAAGCACTTGGTTTGACACAGCAAGGACCTAATCAATGTTAACTCTCAGAAGGAATCTCTTTTCACTAAGCACACCCTTTCTTTACCACAGCTCCTACTAGTAGTGTGTCGTCCCAAGGGAACAAAGGGTGATCTGAAGTTGGCTTTACCCCTGACTTCTGAATGGGAACAAAGGTCTTCATCCCTTCTAAGATTGGGTTCCTATAGAGAGAAGCTGAGAGAAAACATACCTGTGGCATATAGAGAGGACTGGGCTTAAAATCTTAATCCCACCTGCAAGTTCCCTTGCCTTTCTGCGTATTGGTGCCCTCAACCTACTCAATCAACAATGTTGCCACCTGCCTCTCTCATAAGGACCAAGTAAGAGAACAAAAGCAAATTCAGTTAAACTACTGGGAGAAAACTCTTTTGAGAAATAATATCTGTATTTTATTAAAGATCTGATGTTGTTAAACAAACATCCCATCCTTGGAGGTGTTATCACTGCTTTATAGATGGAAAAACTCAGACAGACTGTGGCTCTGTCAAGATCACAGATAAGCAAGATCTCTGTGTGTCTGTAGCTACTTCTTTTCCTTCAGCTTCTCAAGCCAGCTCTGCTCTTTGAATCTGATGAACCTGGAAAAACTCTGAGACAGTGGATCGTGGATGTTCCCACCTATTGCTCTCTGACAGCTCCAGCCTTCATGAGCATACATGCAATGACAGTGGCTCCTCTCTGCCTGCCTCCAATTCTCCTTTCAGAGAAGTCACTTCACATTTACTTCACAATAAAATAAAAAAAAAAAAAGAAAAGAAAAGAAAGCAAAAAAGAAAGAAAGAAAAGAGGAAGGAAGGAAAGAAGGAAGGAAGGAAGGAAGGAAGGAAGGAAGGAAGGAAGGAAGGAAGGCAGGAAGTTGATGAGGTGAAAGAGAGTGCCCTAGACTAGTCGGCATCACTGTCACAGCACAGCACCATCTCTCAGAGCCATCCTGGGAGCAGGAATGTCTTTTACACTATAAATAATATTAAATCCAGATTCTGAGATCCATCTCATCGCAAGATCCTTTCTGAATCCTGAGATCCTACCAATCTGCTCCCTTCACAACTAGAACATTGACAAAGAGCAGGCAGATCTCAATCTATGGACAAGGATGTGGTTCATCACCTGAGTGAGACCCCCTTCCATTCCTGTTGGGATCATCTTTGTGCGTGCCACATAAAGGCTGTCTTTGTATTGTTCAGATGTTGATCTCTGTGCCTGCAGAGAGGTGAGTATAGGCCAGACTTCAGTGTTGCTATTTTTATTGGATCATCACCTGCCTGAGTATTTTGTAAACATTGTTCTCCGTCACCTTCTGATTGGTTTAATAAAGAGCTGTCAGCCTATAGCAGAGGCAGGAGAGAAAGTGTGGGACTTCAGAAAGTAGATTCTAATAACATAGAAGATAGATATCTGCCCAGCTCTTGCACTATTTAAGGCTTATCGTAAATAATAAAAGATATGTGTCTTTTATCCAATAACTAAATGGTTAAAGGTGGGGTAAAAACCCTGGTTTAAAATTAAAAATGTCTACAACAGTGAAGAATTGAGAGTCAGGAGACTGGCCAGGGAGACATGCAGGAAGTTGGACGTACTGGGATCCAGTGAGAGGCAAAAGTGGATTAGAATAAACTCTGGTTATCATCCTGCAGGGTGTGGGCTCGGGGGTTGTCCTCTTGCAGGAACATGAGCTCTGGTTGTAATTCTGCAGGGGTGTAGGGTCTGGTTGTAGCTGCAGGGGTGTGGGGTCTGGTTGTAGCCCTGCAGGGGTGTGGGCTCTGGTTGTAGCCCTGCAGGGGTGTGGGGTTTGGTTGTAGCCCTGCAGGGGCGTGGGCTCTGGTTGTAGCCCTGCAGGGGTGTGGGCTCTGGTTGTAGCCCTGCAGTTGTGTGGGCCCAACTCACTGCTTTCCTGAGAAGGCTTTTCCCAGACACTTTCCTCAGTGCATCCTGTGAGCAGACACAGGGCTGTTTGAGGCAGGGTGGCCATTTCCTTGGAGTGAAGCAGCAATGCATCAGGGGCATAAGCAGATTGGCAGGATCGGATTGGCTGTCTGGTGTCAGAGTTGGTGCTCTTATATACCACCCTGTTACTACCTCCCATGGCCAGTGTCACCCATCCTGCCACTCCTACCTATGAACTCTGTCTCTGCTGACAGGGAGGACGTGGCATATATTGAGACTCATGAAATGCCTGATTCAGGGTACATGTCTGCATCCTTCACCCTTTACACTGGGTTCCAAAACTTGACGACACACTCACCAGGGAAACTGTAGAGCAATATTATCTAAGCCTCCCTCAAAGGAGGGCTCTGGGGAGCCATTAGGGTGTGGCATGCACACCGACTTTCTAAAAGCATCCTGAACGTATGTGCAGGCTTCGGCTCTGGTACGACTACCATTATCTGGCTTACCTCACAAGCAAGGGGAGTCTTGTCTGTCTCAGCAGGTTGTGCTTCTAGGTGTTAGAGACACAGTCAAACAGAGCCAAGCATAGTGGGTATGGGTCCAAAGTAGGAATCTGTCTATGTTACGGTTTTACAACATAGCAACAGAATGCAAGTACACACACGCATGCATGCACACTCTCTCTCTCACACACACACTCCTGTGCACATTCACACACAGTCACATACATGCACACTCACATACAGTCACACTCACTCACACACACTTGTATACATTGTCACACACATTGATACACACAGTCACACACATTCACACACACACTCACACAAGACTCACACATAATCACACATGCGTTCACACATACTCACACCCATTCATGCACACAAGATTCACACATAGCCTCTCTCTCTCTCTCTCTTACACACACACACACACACACACACACACACACACACACACACGTATGCGCGAGCACACATAGCTTTCTGTCACTAGCATCCTTATGTTACATGCCCTTTACTGCTGGACCCTTGAAGGACATCTGCTGAGGTTATCCTAGCCTGGTGTTATGTCTGGAGTTTAAACCAATCTCCTCTGCTCTTGAAGCTGTCTCTTCAAGATGCTATTGTAATAGGAAAAGCTCTTCTAAGAACAGAACACTGTTATCTTCCCAAGTCAGTTAACAGCACTATGGCACATGTATAGCTCCTGTGAAACTGTAGTAATGACAAACCCTACTCACTTATCTCTGATTTACGCCTGCCAGTGTTTCCGAGGCCTTTCCTGACCAGCAGAGTAAGGAAAGGTATTTTGCACAACCACAATGAAAAATGAGAAAGCTCAGCCACTCAGCAAGACAACATTGCCACCTATTACCCCCCAGGAACACCCCCCCACACACACATTGTAACCATGCCTTTCTGGTGCTTCCAGTCCAACGAAGAGAAGACGGTCGGATGGCTAAAGCCAAGCAATTTCATAATTAGTTAAGAGGGAAGTAGGGAAATCAGGTATATGAAATCAGGATAGAGAGGCAAATTGGTATCCACAGCCAAGAGAATGAGCCAGGCATGGGTGAAACGAAGTGGGAGGAGCATTTCAGGTTCCCACCCAAGGGGCGGTGCCACGGGGAGAGCTCAGTCAGTGCCGTTCAGTGATCCTGGGCAGAGAGCACAGCTAAATAAATGTGTGAAACTGAAAGGCAAAGTTGGATCAGTTGGTGCCTTGGAAGCCAGCGGATGATTTGGGGTTTATTCTGTGTGACTGAGAACGTTTTGAGGGTGCTTCATGGAAGTAGCCTTCGTGCAGACGACACAAGTATAGTTGCCTTTGTAAGAGGGGACTACAGAAGCACAAAGCACATGAGGGTTCCAGAGAGAAGGGCGCTCGCAGCATTTGGACAGGACGTTTCCTTCTCTCTCACTGTCCAGTCAGTGGGGAAGCAGGGTATGCGCTGTCTGTCCACCAGCACAGGAGAAATGGGGCGGCCACGGTGAAGGTCAGCTGTGTGCTTCCCTCAGCCGCTCTCTGCAGAGTTGTAGAGGCTTGCTCGGGTGCTGACTGCTCAGGAATTCCTGCCCTTTGGGAAGATGTCATCTCCGCTCTTGGTGCTGAGTAAGCCATGGGTCCTTTTGCTCTTGAAGTAACTCCTGGGACTCTTTCCACAGTTTCTGACCTCCCTGCTTGGTTTGGAACTCCATCTCCTTTTGCTAATCTGCTAATGTGACTACTCAGATCTGATCCCCATTCAGGGGAGCACTAACCTGGTTCCCCCTGGGTTTACATTGCACAGAGACTTAAACTAAAGTTTCCTGTTGGTATCCTTGTATTGGACAACAGGACCGACCAGTCTACTCTGGACCCTCTGCCTCTGAGCTCTGACTCCCATCTTTAGAAGTGGCCCTGCCTGGCATCCTGGATTGATTTCTCCTCTGGGCAGAATAAGAGCACATCCCCAAGTATTCCCTTTCCTAGTTAAGTTGCTGTCTGTCCATCTGCCCCATAGACTGTAAGGGCAGAACTAGTTAGTTATCACTGGCTCCCCTTATCTAAGTCCTGTAGCCAGGAAGCACTGAGCAGGACATGTGACTTGGATGTGTGACTCTCCCTCTTTGCTCCACTCTCAGGGACAATAGAGTCATGCTCACTGGCTTTGGCTATTGTTTCTCCTGGGAAGTGTGCGTTAATTTCAGAGACCTACTTCCTACCTTACCCTGATGGTATTTTATTTTATTTTATTTTATTTTATTTTATTTTATTTTATTTTATTTTTAAGGCAGGGTCTTACTATGTAGCCGCGGCAGGGCTGGAACTTCCAGAGATCCTGCCCACCTCTGTTTCCACATGCTAGGGTAAAGGTATGCGCCACCACAGCCATGTTGCTTACTCTCTTGAAGCTATGTCTACTGGAGTTCCGTCTTTGCTTTTTAGGCAGCACGGGTGGCCGCCATGTTACCCTTGACCAGCATAAGTGTTTTTGCTGAGCAGGCATTTCACGTGGCCAGCATAATTGTGTTTGCTGTGTCTAGAGTCCTTCCGCCCCAGCTACTGCTTCTCCCTTCCAAAAATCCCTTTCCACAGTGACAGAAGAAAAAGGGGTATTTCCATTTTCACCTCTTCTTGCAATGCTGTCCAGTGACAACTGGAGCAAGCTGTGAGTTGACTTGGTCCCAGAGAAGACAGTTGTGAAGCTGCCTGGGCACCACATTCTCCTGATGGGTTCACAGGCTGGCGAACTTAAGAGCATTGTTAGTGGGTATGTCACAAAACATCAGCTGGTCATTGCCTGTTAAAGCATTTCCCACAGAGTGTCTGTGGGCATAGGCTGTGCCCTCCAAGGGACAGGGCTTCTAACACTGTGACTACTGGCTCCTAATTTATCAGGCACTTTATCAGTTAGTGGTCAAGGGTGGCACAGTTCTTAAATGTCAAAGAAGATGCAATTGATGCCAACATGACATTAGCCTGGAAACTTGTGACAACGTGACAGTCCCAGAGTGATGTCTCTGCCTTGATGCCTGCGTCCAACTTGCCACTTAAGTTTTACAGCGCTAAAATACTGACAGCTTCTGGCGCTGGTGAGAATCTAGCAACATGAACTCACTCGACATTGGCAGAACTATAAAGTACCAGAGCAGCCATTTTGAAAAATCAGCCCTGAAAGTTTTTTATTAAATAAAACAGATCTGTTCTTTGGCTTTTACCCGGCCCTTAATCCCCCTCAAAAAACATGACAGGGCTGGAGAGATGGCTCAGTGGTGAAGAGACTGGCTGCTCTTATAAAGGATCTAGGTTTGGTTCCCAGTGACACATGCAGCTTACAACTGCAGAGGTCAGCTCAGAGCCATTGGAAAATTCCACTGGACCCCCAAGCATGTAGACACCCCTCCTCTCCTCGAAGAGAAAGGCTGATTATATGCCTCAGGAAGACCACTGGGGGACTGACCATTGGCCACCCCTTGCTACCTTATCCCCTAAGGACCAATCAGTTTAAAAGTCACACTGTTCTGCCAATCACATTGTGCCTAATGGTTGTTGCTCTGTACAAAAACTCTCCAAACGAGCTACCTGGGTCACCACCTCTCCTTCAGGTGCAGGACAACCCCAGCATGCTGGAACAATAAATTCCTCTTTGCTTTTGCATTGATCCCTGGCTCTGTATGGTCCACTCTCAGAAGGTCCCCAATGGCTAAGATTCGGCAGAGTCTTACACAACCATCTATAACTCTGGTTCCAGGAGATCTAGTGTCCTTTTCTGGCTTCACACGGGGGGCATGGGTATGCATACAAGCAAACACTGACATATAAAATGAATAAAGAAAGGCTTTCATTTAAATATGCATAGCAGCCTGGGCGCTCATTAATAAAACACATGTGTATGAACTTTCATAGAGCTAGACAAGATGGCTCTGTGAGCAAAGGAGCCACTGCCCAAGTCTGGCTTTATGCTTGTGATCCCTGGAACCCATGTAAAAGGGGAAGGTGAGAATTGACTCCAGGAAGTTGTCTATGTGTGTGCATGACATGTGTGCCTCTCCACCACATATGCACATATGTAACGATAGGATATACTTCTAAAGAGAATCATAGTGCAGATCTGTGGAACAGTGTGGATGTACTTGGAAAACAGGCTGTGTGAACAAAAACTCCACTTAACATCTAGGGAATCTGGCCGGGGGATGCAGGGACGGAGGTGCTGAAGCTGGGGAGGGAGAGGGGGAGGGTGTAGGGGGCTTGACTACCTTCACTGCAAGTTCTGTTCCACTGAAGCAGATTATCTAGACAAGCAACCTTCCCGCCTAGGGGACCACACAATGGCTCCTGCTTATCCTACCCAGCCCACAGAACTGCTCAACCAGGTTAATCATGCCCTCCTAGAAAAGCAGGAGGCAGGCACATCATCCTTGGTTACCATACGGTCTGCCTCCCATCCTCTGCTCAATCATTTTGTTTCCGTTTCCAGCCTTTATGTGGCTCTGTGGGTAGACAGTGCCTTCCTCTTTCTGGAACTGAGTACATATAACTGACAACTATTACCTATGGAATATGTACTGCAAATACATAAATATTGAAAGATCCGCAGAGCTGGGGAGACCCTCACTCAAGTCTCGGGATGACGCGACCACGCAATAACTTACAAGAGATCGATCTTGATACAACAGCATGAGGTTTATTCAGGGGGAGGAGGGGACGCCAGTATACTGTGGACGAGCCATAACCCTCGCAGGGGCAGAGGAGCCCGACCCCCACCACGAGAAGTGAGGGATATTTAAAGGGAAAAACCACAAACTAGGGGGTGAGGGGGTTACCAAGGAAACATAACATAAAAACAGTGGAAAATTCCTGAGGGACCCAATTCATGCTTTAGTCAGGAGTCAGGGTCCTGAGGTCCTTTCCTTGCATACTCGTTATTCTCAAGAATGTGGCTTTATCATTGTCATTATC
>JADRCD010159609.1:0-17919 GCA_019843815.1 Montemys delectorum | reverse complement strand
CACATTAACTTCTCATCCCTTTCCACCAACCAATCTCTCACCACCTTCTCAACCTCTTACCACCAACCCCCCACACACACTCTCTTGGCTTTGTTTTTATTGTGACCCCTTGCATGTAATCAAGTTATCTGTATGAGTGTGGGTGGATGATTATTTGCTTAAGCTGGGGCAATAAATGAGAAGCTACACCACTGAGGAATATGATTTTTTTTCTCTCAACCCGTTCCACAAACCCACATTTTAGAACACTAAACTGTTGTCTCCTCTTGCTTGAACACTTCTGAGGTGCTGGTAGTCTTCAATAGAATATACAAAAAGTTTTATCTGAAAATTAAAACTTTTGGCTGCTGCCTTCCACCAATCTGGGTTTTATTCCTGCCAAGAGTGTTCTAGTTTAGTGTCCTCTGGCCTTATCTTTAGTTCTCAACAAAGTCCCAAGGACCAATAGTGCCAAAATTTTAGTCTTCTTGAAATATCTTTCTCCACTGATCCACCCAGGTATTTTTGTTCAGTTTTAAAGGTTCAGGGTCAATCTCTCTAAGTCCCCCAGTTTAATAGACTATATGACTCCATTTGCCTGTAAACAGAAGATGCTAAGAGGGCTCTATGTCACAAGGGGTCATTGGGGACTGCTATGCTTAATATGTATGAAGTCCTATGGCAGTGGCAGCTCTTAGTGATCCCCACATACTCAGAGTGCAGAAGTGATTCTAGGATCAGCAGCATTTGGGAGATGGTAAAACATGTGAACTTTCTTGTCCTATCCGAGACCCACTAAAGCAGGTACTATGGGGATGGGCTCCTAGAAGACGTGTTCCACAAGCCCCCTGGCTGAGTCTGATCACTGCACTATGTACACTTCAGCTTTTCCTGTGCCTCCTCTATTCAGTGTTGGCCTCAGTATATCTACATCTCTACACACATGTGGTCAGTGTCTCATTGTGCAGATGTTCATCAGGGTAATACTTATTACTTTCTCCTCAACTTAAAACTGATGATATCCTAGTAGTTACAAAGGAATCTGTACAGGAGCCTGATATAGTTATCTCCTGAGAGGCTCTGATGGTACCCGACTAATACAGAAGTAGAGACTCACAGCCATCTATTGGACTGAATACAGGGTCCCCAAAGAAGGAGCTAGAGAAAGGACCCAGGGAGCTGAAGGGTTTGCAGCCCCTTAGGATAATATAAATTAACTAGTATCCTCAGAGCTCCCAGGGACTAAACCACCAACCAAATCTCCTGAGAAAGAAGATATTGTAAATTAAGAAAACATCTAATTTAAAAAAAACGGAAAAAAAAAACCCCAAAGGTGTCTGTAGAGAACTACATCTATAAGCAATGTGGAAGACTTCTTGCTAAGCCACATTGTCATCAACACTTGATAATGGCAGACTTTTAAAACCTGTGAATCTGATAAATACGGCATAAGTCACTTAAAATGCATTTCCTGGATTACAACAGTAAGCATCTTTTAAAATGTTTGTGGACCATTGTGGTCTCCTCATCTGAGAACTTTGTTTATAGCTGTCATATGTACTTTTTTTCTTTTGGATATTTTTCACATACCTACTGAAAAATCAGATTCATATTCAGAAACTTGTGTGATATGAGCTTTAAAGGAGTGCACAATTGTTTAGATGTTGAATACTACAAGCACAGCTTGGATGTACTTCATTTTCATAGTAAAAATGCTTGACAATCTAGATCTATAAATTGGTTGCATTTATTAGAATTCATACCATAGGCTCATATAGTAAATGTTTTATCTGCATTTTTGGATGCAATCACATCTTATCTATTAATGTGTTAACATAACAAATTGTGGAAATAACTTAAATAGTATCGAATTAGCCTTAAATTGCAGGAATATCTAATTTCATGCTAATGTAGTTTTATACAATGCTCTATGCACTTTGTCAATATTTAGTTAGAATCATGTAAGACCATTGGATGCTGGTACTTTCTGTTATAATATTATTTTTACTTATTTATTTTTTAACTAATTTTCATATTTATATAAAATTAAATAATTAAGCTTTCATAGGTGAGTATATGTGTATTTGGAGATATCTGGTTATAAGTCTTCCACGTAAATGTTCATGTATTCCTGTATATACTCATTCATATAATTGCATGTATCTACACCTGTTGCTAAAATATTTACCTACTTAATCTAAATTTAACATTTTTATTATTTCTATTAGAATATTTCCCTAGTATTCCACAGTACTCATACATTTTGTTTATAATTTTAATCATCTTCACACTGCTAAATTATTTTGCAATTCTAACTTTTCATTACAAATATTTTAAATTACACTGTCTCACTTTGGCAAATCTCATTAAAAAAAAAAAACAACTTATTTTAATTGCTGCCAGGAATTTTTCAGAGAACCAGAATTTGTTTGGGTGGCTTTTCTAGATTCATGTTGTATATTTCTTATGAAATAGTTTTCATTTCCTTCAATTGACTTTTTAGTTACATCATCACGTCTAAATTTGAAAGTGTGGTTCATTAATTATACACATACATACATATTAATAGAACCTTTCAAGACTTTCTATTTCCTCCTGAGAATTGTTTTAAAAAATATTCCGTAAGAACATTTTGTTTCTACATTCTAAATATTTTCATATTAGCATTGTACTTAATCCACATACTGAAGTATGTGTGTGTGTGTGTGTGTGTGTGTGTGTGTGTGTTTGAGTATGTGTATATGTGTGTGTTATCAATGAAGACACTTCCTGCCTTCAGACTCTGTCTGCTGTTCCTCTGTCACATTGCCCTGGGCAGGCTACTTCAGTTCCTCAGCTAGGGAATCAGTGCCATCATCCCCAGAACAGAGTTGATTATCAGTCTCACTTAGTGGATATACCACTATTATAGTTTGATCTGTTGCTGTAACAAATACTATGTCCAAAAGCTACTGAGAAGTAGAATGGGTTTATTTCATCTTGTATTTGGAGATCACAATCTATCACCGAAGGCAGGCAAGATAGGAACCTAAGCAGAAGCTGTAAGGGAATGTAACTTCCTGGCTTGCCCTCTCATCCATGCTCAGCTAATTTTAGACCCCTAGATCTCATCGAGTAGGGGTGGTGCCATCCACATTGCTTTGACCCTCCCATGTCAATCATTGGTCAAGAGAATCTCCCACACATATGGCTATAGACCAACCTTGTGAGGCAGTTGTTAAACTGAAGTTCCCTCTTCCCAGTTTCTCCAGGTTGTATCAAGTTGACAATGAACGAAAGTAACTGTCACAACCACCAGGTGGTGCTGAGACCAATTATGGTACCTTAATGGAACCTTATAGGACTCATATAATTGCTAGCATCATACATTGTGACACCTAATGAATGTTGTTTCCTCTTAGTTTCTGATTCAATAACTGGAACTTGTGTTGCTGTTCATATCTCAGAAAAGCTCATAACCAGTGTTATTAATTCCCTTTTGCAAATGAGTAAACAAAGGCAGTGAGAGGTCAAGGAGTTCTCCTTTGGCTTCCCAGCAATTGAAGACAGAATTAGGATTTGAACTCAGAAAATTAAACTCTACAATTCATGTTGATACCTATTATTTTAAGCTATACAGATGAGAAAGAGTAAATGTGTTTATTGCCATATAACTTTCTTTCCTAGAGTACGTACATTGATCAAATAATACAAACTACTAACAGCAATCTGACTTTAGTCAATCATTGAATTATATGAATACAATTTAAATTTTTCATATGAAATTAAAATACTAGAAAAATTAAAAATTGACTGGCTCCAAGTGCACGACCACAGGAGATCTGGCTCTGCCCCTCACAAACAGTAGCATTTAGGAGAGAGCAGGCACTGCACCTTGCCTGGGCAGCACAGTGGAGCTGGCTCTCGTGGTATGGGCATGGGAGAACATACCCTGAGAGTATGAGAGCAGGAGAGCTGGCCCTGCTCCTTGCTAGACAAGGTACTCAGGTGACCCAGCCTTACCCCTCACCTGGATAATGCTAGAGAGCTGGCTCTGATGGCATGATGGTGTACAGGTGGGATGATGGGTTCACTAACACAGCTACCACTCAAGTCTACATTCCGGACTTTGGGTTATCCCACTTAAACATCTATGAACTGTTAGAACACATGAAAAGGCCAGTCCTGCTGATCCAAAGCTGCAGAATTTCAATGACACAGGGCAACAGCAGGATATCAAGAAGATTTCCAATGAGGCTCCAGTATTGATAGTATAACAGAGGCCAGAGGCCTCAAACCAGACTAGTGACTCACTGTAATAAACAATTGTAAATAAAACAATTGGGGCAAAAGGCTATACTGTGTGACACACTGTGACACACTACAGATTTCATGGCAAGATTTTTGTTTTTGATTTTCTTTTGAGGGAGGTTGCAAGGGTAGAGAGCACATATGGAGGGGCAGGGAAGTGTGTGAGATTGAAGTGCATGATGTAAGATGTACAAAGAATAAAAAATTTAAAAAGTCAATACCAGGAGCCATGCCTTATTGGGCATTTGAAGAATGCTATGTATTTTCCTACAATCTTAGCAATCTATAAGCTTCAGTTTCTTCAATTGTAAATTGTAAATAGATTAAAATTTTCATTGAGTAATGAATTTTCTATATTATTTTTATTTCATGAGTGTTTTGCCTACGTGCATTCACTTGTATACCTACAATGGTCAGAAGAAGTTCTCAGGTGGAACTACAGTTACAGATGGTTGAAAACAACCATGTGGGTGATAGGATCTGCAGCTAGGGTTCTCTGTAATATCGAGTTCTCTCAACCACCAAACTACCCTTATCATGCAATTATAAATTTTTTAAAAGTACAAAATTGTGATGTAATTTTGTACTGTGAAATAATACTAGAAAACCAGGGGGCTAATATCTAACTGAGGAATTCTAATTCAAAATTTCATTTTTACTGTATTGAATAGTAGCACTGCTTAGCAATTTTAAGTAGTAGAAAATAAAAGATGAAGTGATTTTCCTTAGTTCACATAAAGTGTAATACTTAGATTAGAATTAGGTTGAACACTGGGAATGCCAATTTTACTAACGATTGTCAAGAATGGAACAAAAGTGTTGACCTTGGAGATTTTCAAGATAATTGTTGGAAGAAAAGCTACTGTACTTCATATAAGGGGAGCCAGGCCAGGATCCTTACAATATAAGCAGTAAGCACAGCAAGCAGTGCTCTGGTCCCTCTAAGTCCTAAGCCTAGCAACAACAGTACTTCAAGGGGGTACCTTTAGGTAATTGTTGTTGTGATGATGATTCTTCTCTTAAGAATAAGAGTAGCAGTAACTGCTCTTATTTAAAACAAAGTAAAACAAAAAGCCAACATGGTTGGACATAGTCACATATACATGTAATTTAGCACTCAGGAGGAAGGGGTAGGCAGACTTCTGTGAATGCAAGGCAAGAGAGTTCCAAGACAGCAGGAGTGACAAAAGGTGACCTTGTTTTAAAAAATAAAACAAAGTAATAGATGAAAAACAAACAAAATTTGATGAGATCCCAGACTGCCAACTTATTCCCCACTGTGTGAAGAAGATACAAGGAAAGGGGGTGACCTCAGAACTAGATTCCAAATCTAGTTCTGACATTAAACTTCTGATTCTCAGAACTGTGAAAAAATGTTTGGAAGTATAATAACCCAGTGCATAGCATTATGTTCTAACAATATGAATGGGCCAAGATAGAAAGATTTTTAAAATGATACCCAGAACCCCACTCCTGATACTAATTCTCTTTGTTCCCTTCTCCTACATGTCAGAAAAACATAGTTGTCTGATCATAATGAATAAAACCTACAAAGAGTAGTAGATGTAACTTCAACAACTAGGTTAATAATACTGATTTTTCCCTCAGCACTTATTGTTTTTTGTTGTTGTTTTATTTTTGTTTTTGATATTCCTCTCTTTGCTTTTATTTTTATTCATTGAATAATTTTTTACTGTTCTTGTCAAATGCTCTTTTCACAAAGTTAGGTGACAAAACATTGAGGGAAGCCTCTGGCCAATTGATGGCATGGAGTTATATCCTCCACGTGACTGAAATTAGAAGGGGATCTTTTCATACTTACACACTTACATGTGACTAAACTCTTCTACACTTTATGTTTGAAACCTCTTAATAGAGCCTGGAACAGAAGATCCAGCCAAGTCCTGCAAAATCTGTGAGGGATACATTTGTATTGTTTGACATCACTTACTGACAGAGCAGCAGATGACTTCTAAATCAAGAGTGGTATGGAATAATAATGGAGGTCTTTTTAAGTCTTCCCTACCTGGATGTTTGAAACAATAGCAGAAAGCATAGAGAAAAAGTATATCAAATAATACAGATATACACAGAGGGGGGCTAGGGGGGATCTGAAGACCCTGAATGTCCAAAGTTAACAAGTATAACCCTACTACTGGCTCGGCAGCTCACATTTTGGTTAAGGCTGCTTTGTAAGAACTTTACATTCCTTCACTCTTTTCCAGTAATGTTCATGGGCTACACAGTACTGGGTCTTAGTCTTGTTGTTTACCCAGGGTATATTGTAGCCCATGCTTCTCCCAGTTGTTAAACTAGCTCAGCTCAATGTTTTATTTGGCAAGCAACATCTTAGAAATATAAACTCACTTTTACCCTTACTTAATTTGCATCTGGATGTATATTGGTTGACACATCTGTGGAAGTTTTATATTATGCCAAATGAGAGTTGCTGTCCAAGATCATCACACTGATTCTGGGAGACCATCTGGGAGCAGCCTTGTCTATACCCCAAGACTCACCTGCCTAATGCAGTAAAGACAGTATCTTATCACAATCTCCACAGGAACACAATTTGGCATTCAGTGTCCCATGGTTACTCTTCCAAGTTCCACTCAGTCTTCTTTGTCCATGAAGGTATTTATGTGCTGAGAATAATGAGACTTGAAAATGTTAAAGATATACTCTGTACTTTCCTCCTGGGCCATTAGCTCATATATCTGTTTTAGGTGCCCTATTTCTTAACCCAATTTATAACCACATGTTAGTGCAAAGTTGCACTGAGTCTTGGCATACTTCATTTAAAATAAATAGAACAGATGTTAAATAATACATATTACTCATCATCATTATAACTAATAGAGACTATTTACTAAATTTTTATTACTTAGTGTGATATGGCTCAGTTTTTCAAAGCCTAATGCCTTCTGATTATCTCTTTTTTACTAAGGAGGATGGTGAGACCCAGAATGATTTGATTGAATCCAGGGCATACAGCTATTGTGATATCAAGCAAAGGATTTCATCTGAAATTCAGTCCAGTGCTCCCATATCACAGAGATAGCAAAAAGGAAGAAAAGATGCACTTACCAATGATTAATAACATTTCCTCAGCTCACTATTTCATCAAAGATGGGATCTTTTTCTAGACTTTATTAAATAAATGGACTTGGTAAGCAATTTGCTTCATCATTTTATTATCTTCATAATGGCAACAGTTGACAACAGAAATACATCTTTCAGCTACAGACCTAATACTTTTTTTGTGTTCGAATGACATGGCCATGTTCAAAGGCAGTCTTTGGGGGAGTCCCATCTTTGCTGAGATAGTAGAAACTTAGACTATCCAATCTACAATGAAAGTAGTGACTGTTGTTAATTGACTTACTCACTGGCTCACTAAAAGCTACAAGGAGGAATGTTGTAAACATGTTCTCCAGTGAGATAAGACCATTTTAACAGTGAATGTGGCAACTGGCCATCTGTAGGAATTGAGGAGGGCCAAGTTCTTGTTTATTTTCCCCCTGAATTTGGGTGTTTTCTTAATATCCCGGATATGCCTCCATCTTTATCATTTTCAAGGCTCTCAACTTTTATGTCTCCTGGGATCCATGTGCACTCACACCTCTTACAGTTTCTGAACTTTTCTAAGTTGACAGTAGTCTCTGACATGTGACCTTATGCTCAAGGTTACACAAGCTGGTTTAGGGGAACCAGATTTTGAGTTAATCATTTATCATTACCAAGGAAGACAGATGAGAGCCAGGCCAATAGGTCTAAAAAGATTTTCAGCATTTTAGAAAATCAAAGGCATTCTTTGTGTATTGTGAAACACTTCATCTCATCTTGCTTCCAAAATTCGGTTAGAAAAACTCAACACCATTACCTTTTTTTTTTTTTTTTTAAGAAGTAATGCTTACCATGTAATAGCTGCACTGAGAAAAGGAAAATGAGGTATAATAAATGAAAAGACTCAATACTCATATAACATCCCACTGAGAATCTTGAGCTCTGTAGCTTAAAACAAAACTCATGCAAGCCCTGTGAAATCCTTGACATATCCCTTAAGGTAAACTAGGGTTGAGACTCAAAAATGTTAGGAGGTTCAATGAAGGTCAAACAGAGAGTATCAAAGTCAGAATTGCACACAAATTTTGGCTTCAAAAAAATCGATATTTTTATCCTACAATTGCATGCTTTTTTCAAAATGCAGCTTAAAATTGGCCTTTCATTCCTATGTGCAATTGAGTCAAAAAGATCTACCACAACCAAAAATAAACAGCAAAAATAAACTCTGTATGAGTTATTTGACTCACTTTCCAGAATGAGTCACCCCAGAAGAAAAAGCAAAGCAGAAGGAAACTGGCCTGAGCCTTTGATTTGCTCCTGAACTGAGGCCCTGGTGGAAGTCCCCTTTGGAATCTAGACTTTTGCAAGTTGTCCCATCACAGGGACAGCACTTGTCTCTGAAGTGTTTCTTTCTGTTTTGTTTTTAAGCTCCTCTTATGTTTCAGCTATTTCAAGTTTGCTGATGACTTTGGGACCAAGATAGACTATTCAGAACAACACAGTGAGAGCAGCAGTTAGCTGGGACTAGAGCTGACACAGATCTGATGTGCCATGGGGTGTGAGTGTCACCTTCAGCACTTTTGCTTTTGAGTGGAATTTGAAGTACATGTGTTTTTCTTTTTCAGAGCCTTTGTATAAAGTCCCTTTATTAAAAATCAAACATATAGTAAATATAATCTGTTGATTTGATTTTGTATAAATAGGGTATACATCCCTTGGCTGGCGAGGAGGAGGAGGAAGGATCCTGAACTGTGTAAGGGTGGAGAAATGGAGCAAGAGAGCAGTATGAGTACATTTTTCTGTCTCTATTCTTAACTGTGGATATAATCTGACTTATCTGTTTCAAGTTCCTGCCTTGACCTCTTCAAAATATTGAACAGTGACCTAGAATCAAAGACTAAATAAACTCCCCTCAGTCATTTTTGTTTGTTTGTTTTTAAAAGGTATTTTATCATAGCAAGAGAAATTAAACCAGGACAGCAGGACATCATTCAGTGCTCCTTCTGGGATGGGTGTTATCTGGTGAGTATGTGCATGAGATAGCAAAATCTATGTGTTATACTTCTCCTTTTCAGTGTGCTTCATGGCTTTCTAGAACTGCTCATCTCTGAACTTTGCTTTTCTTTCCCAGTCCATTTTATACTAACTTACCCATTTGTCACTATTCAGCTGAGATGTTTCTCTGAAGCCAGGTGAAAGTCCTATGGTATGATAGTGTCAAGAGGAAGTTCATGTGAGCCAGTTGGCTAGTGATATCAGAATTTCACATTGAATTATCATTTAAAGAGGCATGGCTGTGCAGATATCAGGGAACAGCAACTGATTTAGAGGCATCCCTGGGCATGTCATAGCCAGTGGGACCCTATAAATATGACTTTAGAATGCTCCTGCTACTGGGTTCTTGCATTCTTGTCCATTCTCCAAGGCTTATTCCTCATCACCTTTTGTTTCTCTTTTAGTGTGTATCCTGCTAATAAGCTCTACTACTCTGCATGCTAGAGACATTTTTAGTTTCATCACCAAAACCCTTTCTAAAATTCTACATGGTCTAATTCTATTTAGGCATATATAGGTCTACCTAATTAGGAAGAAGAATGGAGAGGTAAACAATAGAAGGTTGTATAATGGTACCTGCTTTCATAACTAGACACAAATCAGAACATGATAATAAAGATAATAACATGAAGCATTAATACTACTGATTTCTATTTGCATATAGTTCTAAAGTGCTTAAAGCATTCAGTGCAAAATTTCCAAATCTTGCTCTTCGTGTTTTTAATTACTTGGCATGCTAGCAACTGTTTAGCAGGAAAGGCTTCATAAACGAAGCAGGCACTTCATTGTAGTAGCTCTCCTATCTCCATGGGGAAATACTGCCATAACAGTGAATTTCAAGCTGAATTCGAGATCAGGAGCTGATGAACAGAATCATCTCTTGTGGACTGAATGGGTCAGCTTCAGATGCCTTTGACTTCGAACAATTTTTTTTCAGACTCTGCTTCTATATCATCCACTCGAACTTTATTTAGGTTATCTTTAGGATTCATTCCTGGAGAAAATAACTTAATTTTAAGTGTGAATTCAAGTTGTGCAAAAGGTAAATTAAACATATCACAGTCATTTTGATCAAAATATTTAGTGAAATGTGTGAATTCACTGTGAACAGAGTCAACTGAAAATGCTTCTGAATGGATACATCATCGCAAGAACTGTACTATGATCAAATTTCCATTTTTAAACAGAAAAACGAAATATGTTTGCACTTCAGAAATTCTATTGCCAGCTTTCTGGAAGTTTGTAGACACAGTATTTCAACTGACAACATACACTAGTGTGGTGGGCAAGATACCAGAAGGGAGGGCTGCAAATAAGAGATGTTACACACAGAAAAAGAAGAAAACCCTGAGCTTAATTCAGATGACTTCAGAAGACTCATTTCACATTCTAGCAAATGGGTAGAGGCATGCAGAGATTATCTCAGAGGACTGAAATGAATTTCTTACAGCTTTGGAACACATGCTCTCAGCCTATCTATCTCAAGAACCTGCTGGAGCCTGCAGAATGGTATTATCCCTGTGTTCCACTGGGGCACAACTTGACTGCTGACAGCACCTATGTTATTGGGGAGGGGTAGAAAAGAACATTTCATGGAACCTTCAGTTGAGGGAAGGACAGTTTGAGTGAAAATATATTCTGATTATGTTAAACCAACCTTGGTAATTTCCATCCTACTTACTATCTATCAGTTTAGGAAAGGTTACTATAAGTGACTGGGATGACATAAAGAACATCCGCTGGAAAGAATGTGATCACTGGTAACTTCCCCATGCCCAAGTGGAAGACCTCCAAGTCCATGTGCATTAAATCAGTACGATTGGGCTCAGTGAGTTAAATATTAATTACCTAGAATGTATAAAAGCCTGACAGGAAGTTTGGAGGGAGTTGTGATGGGATTTCTAGAAGTTGAAGGGGACAGTGAGAGGAGTTTGCCTTTTTTTCTAATGCACTCTCTGCTTTTACACACACATAGCCTTCCTTTTAAAGAATTATTATAACTATCATCACCTGTCTACTAAACAAAGGTTAGTATTCCTGGGTACCAGGCCACTGTTCTAGGTTCGGGATTCAGTAGGGAGGAGGAGTGGAGAGTTATTCCTTCACTGAGCTTGTTTCACTGACTAGGAAGAGGCTCTTCAGGGTTTTAGGAAGTGTCTGAGTCAGCAGAGTCCAGTACTCTGATGCAGTGTGGTGCTAGGATGGAGATCATTTAGTGGTAAGGGACTTCCTTGATGTAGCTGAAAACATACTTCTCTAGGAGTCAGTCATGTTGCAAGTTCTCAAAAAGGAGAACTGGTTTGTAGGTTACTTATAGAAGGTTTACATGCAGAAAAGAAAAATAAAAGTAGACTTAAGGGGCTAGAAATGTGAATAAATTGTATGTGCAGACACAGAAAAGGGCAGCCCAGTGGGAATACATGTGAGTACATGAGAGCACATGTGGAAAGAGGTAATTTCCTACCAAAGCCAACCAGAAAGAAAGTATAGGAAGCAGTTCTTTGTAGGACTTTATAGATCAGAGAGAGAGAGAGAGAGAGAGAGAGAGAGAGAGAGAGAGAGAGAGAATCCATTATTTTTATCTGTTTCTTTGAAACGGACAAAGAATCTCTAAGATTGTCCCAGGTGGGTGTTTTAGGAGTTTCCAGGACCCAACTAAGAGTTCAGGTCAATGAAAAGCTTTAAACATTGATAAAGATGGATTTCTTGAAAGGAGGGAAGAAAAGAAAGACTCCGAGGGACCTGAAGAAGAACAATTTGACAGAAGGTTGAAATGACAATGCATGGGGCATTATGAGGCATTCCAAAGGAAATTCAAACAAGCCTAAATAAATTAGGGAAGATTGCTTTATCTGGATTTAAATATCTATGCTATTAAAAATTTAGAGCTATTTATTTTATGAATATGGGTGTTTTGCCAGCACAAATGCATGTTTACTGTCCTGATCCCCTTGGAGATAAGAAGAGACACAGGATTATCTGTAACTGGAGTTACAGATGGTTGTGAACCACATGTGAGCATTGGGAACCAAACCCAGGGCCTCTGCAAGAGCAGCAAATGCTTTTTAACTGCTGATCCATTTCTCCAGTCCCCTTCTCCATATTATTACGATAAGGATGCTTCAAAGCTTGTTCAGTGAATTCCATGACATCCATACCAGGATCCAAACTAAACGTTTTATTTTGTACAAATTGACAAGCTGATACAGGCAGAAAAAACAATGTGAAAGTATAAATAATCTACAAAAACAAAACAGCTTTGAAAAGTCACAAAGTTGGAAGACAAATACTAAATATTCATAGCTCATTTAGTTCTTGTTATGAAGCTAGGATAACAAAAGCCCTATGGAAAGTAGACAAAGGCCGCCAAGGAGACCATTAGAACAGAAGAGAACTTAGAGATAAACACGCACACGTGTGTGTTTTCAAGGTTACAAAAGCAGGTCTTTAGGAAGGAGAATCTTTAACAAATATAAAAAAACTGATATGAATATACAAAAATAATCTTTAACCAATTCCTCATAACGTACACACAAATAAAATTAAGCTTGTCACAATTCTAAATATCAGATGTGTAAGATACATAACCAAAAAACTCCAAAAGATAAGCCTTTTGCTTATGCAAAAATTTTCATTAAGTGGAAAATCTGTTCTTGATTGTTAACAATACCAGCTGCTAACTAGAGTAAAAATGTATATCTGACACATCTTTCATCTTAAATTCAGGAGGAACCCATAAATCTCAAGAACAGGAAAACAAGAAAGTAATTTAAAACACAATGCAAAGATTTGAACAGATAAATTGTTTTAAGAAGGCACGTGGATGACTGCTAAGAGTATGGAAAGATGTTGGACATCATTTGCTCCTGGTACAGGCAGATTAAATCACCATGGGATATGGGAGGCATCTGCCAACGTACTCAAACCCAGTGATGATTCCAAGTGTTGACAAACATATAGAGAACCTGGGACTTCAGATATACTCTGCAGGAGTAAAAAGTGGTGTAACTATCTTAGATAAAGTTTGATAATATCTGTAAAATATTAAGCTTTTTATATTATATGACTTATTCGTGTCATTCACAGATATTATCCAAAGGACACAAAATGTTTTCACAGAGCCTGGTACATGCCTACCAGTTTTATTTTTAATAGTTAAAATCTAAAGATAAAACATTCATCAACAAAATGTGGTATATCCGTACACTGGAATAATACTTTGTAATGAAATCAATCAATTATTGATAATGCTAGGAACTGTATACAGTGTAAATCATTTGAAAGTAAATATATGGATGGAAGGAGATATGACAGAGGATACTGTGTGATTCTATTTGTAAAATTCAAGGAAATACAAACTGATAATACCACAACAGAAGGCAGTATAGAGCCTACCTGGGGCCTGGAGCATGGATATTTTAGGGGGTGTATAGCAAGGAGGAATTTCAGAAAAGCCGAAAGAAAGAACTTTGGTTGGGATCCACCTTCACCATCCTTGCTAGGATAAAGGGGTCCTAGGTACAATGCTTACTGAAATGTGGATTTAAATTTCAATATGACTAGCTTAGTGAGAATCAATAATGTCTACATAAAGCCATTAACAGCAGACAAAAATGGGGTCAAAGAAAAGCTGCAGTTTATGTCAACCTTAAGAACCCATGTGAAAATGGGGCTGCATTTGTAGTAAGGAAAGGCTTCAGAACCTCTTAGGGTTGTTTGCAGAATGTCCTGAATTGAAACTGTCCCAAGTTCAAAGGTCATTGCCACCACTTTGCTTAGGTGATCCCACTGTGACTTTCCACTAACACACATCTGGACTGAAAAAGAGCCTGGTAATTTTCAGAGAGACCTGATCCCCCAGAGTCTCATGAAATAGTGCTTGGGTCTTATTATGGCTGACTTGCTGCAAAGCCCATTCAAGTTCCACAGCACAGAACAGCCTGTCCTGGTGGGGAGGTGCTTGTATTCCAGAGGGCAGGGTGAGATTAACCCCATATAACTAAAATCCAAAATAGGTCACAGTGACCATTATCCATAGTATGTCAAAGAGTTGTGAGAGCTCAGTGGAGAAAAGAAAAGAAGCATTCTGACCAAAAGAAAATAAATGGAAAGTAGAAAAGTTTCTCAGAGCAAATCATCTTTTTCGGGGCCTTCTGGGATGGGTAGGACATGGCAGGTTTAAGTGGAAGGGAAGCACATTCTATCTGGAAGAAACTAAGTACAAAAAACCAAACCCTTCAAAAGTAGAAAGACAATGATAATGTTCTTGGAAATGCTACAGGATCAGTTCTTTTGAGAAGAGCCATCTAATTGTTACCATCGCAAAACACCTAAGGCTGGATAAAATGTAAAGAAAAGAATTTTATTGCCTCTTAATTCTAGGAAATCAAAGTAACATGGCACCAGTGTCTGATAATGACTTTCTGGCTTCATCTTAGCATGACAGCTAAGGAGGACAAACTTTGAAGCCATGCATAAGAAAGTAGAAACAATTGGAGATAGGCCCACTGATCCATCTTAACCCTCAGCTGTAGAAACTAATGCAGCCCCACAGGCCCTATCTGATTCATCTCTTCTAGAGGGCAGAAATCCCCAGTAGAAGTAGGACTCCTGTAGCCTGATGGCTTTCCACTAGCCACACCCTGTAAAGATCATCTGTCTCTCTGTAGTTTCACACTGGGGACCAAGCTTCTGCATGCATCAACTGCTATCAGGTCGAGCATGTCCAACATGTCTAAATACAGCAGACACACGTGGAAAATCACAAGGAGCATAGTCAACTTGAGATTTTCATTAGAAGTTGTATAATCTTGCATATTACAAAGCCCAAAGACATGCATGTTTCCTGAGCAGTCAGCAGACTCCAAATGAATAAGCAATAATGATATGTTCTTAGTTCTGGGATCTGGATAACATCAGAGTTTTTCAAATATCCTACACGTGTAGAGAACTAATCCAGACTTTTTTATATTATATGGGTAACGTAGTGTGTCCATGGTGATGTGCTGATGAAGACATCCCTACAGTGTATTCCACATGTCCCCAGAATTGCCTCAGTCCCCCCCCCTTCTGTGCTGCCAGCCACTTTCAGCTCAAGATCGTGTTGGCACTGAGACTGTACTGCACGATTTTCTAACAAGGCCTTAAAGATAGGAACACTCAGTGGAGGTGATTTTATCACAGCAAACAACACATTGCAGGAAGCAGATTCCTTTCTTTAACTGTGGGCAGCAGTCAAAGGCAGCTCCTCCCACCCCCTCCACCCCCTCCGCACTATTGCAATGAAGAAGCTCTTAGCATAAGGAGAAAACTTCAGCCTGGAGACTGAAGACTGCATGGTGTGAGCTTGATGTCTGTCTGGGCCCTGAAGAAAAGAAGTGGCCTTTCAGTCATTAAACACACAGGGTTGGGCTCCTGTGCCCACTTGATGTTGTTTGCAAATCTGTTCAGGCAGTGAACATCTGCTAAGCACTCACTGTGTGTCATACATGATGCAAAAGTAACTAGAACTAGGAAGTTGCCATTTCGTCTGTTAAGGATACCTTCTCTGTCTCCTTTTGATCAAACTCATTAATGTTCTTCCTTAGCCCTACTTTGGGCATCCCTACAGCCATTAGGATGAGAGGTTGATTTGCTCTCACTCTTATACACATGTTCTCTAAACTCAGTAGATATTCCAGGGGTGGACTTGGAACCTGATCCCAGTTACCTAGAATCTTCTACGGGAGAAGCATGTTCTTCCTTTATATTAATTTTTGATTCCGTATGTGTGCATTTGTGTTGAGATATGTGCAGGTAAGTGCGGTTATCCGTAGAGTACAGAAAAAGAGTGTGGAGTTCTCTGAAACTGGTGTTCCACTTGATTGTGAGCTAACCAACAGGGCGCTAGCTAGCATCTGAACTTGAGTCCTCTGGAGGAGCAGTAAAAATGGTTAAGTAACCACTGAGCCATCCATCCAGCCTGAGTGACCGGGATAAAATCTCAAGACATTACACCATTATGGCTAAATAAAAGTTCATTTGAATTGTGACTGAACAAAAGATCTTGGTGAGGAGTAGAACATGACTTAAGTGACGTCAAGAGCTGAATATGAGAGTCTGGATGCAGGCTTGCAGTCAGGCCAAGCATTTCTGTTCTGATTGAGATGTGCAAAGTAGGTTGAAGCCAATTGGATGGTATGCATTGGTACCCAACTGTATCTAAGCTCCGTGCTGGGGAAGAAGCTACAGAGACATGTATGGTGGGATTATGCCATTGAGGTGCCACAGCTAGGTGGATGGATGTATATGCAAATGTATATAGTCACTGCTATAAATTAATTGCAGTGGCAGACTACATACCTGGTTTTGCAGGAGATAGAGAATGGGAGAGTAAATTCTTCCTTTATATGGGCTCACCAGAGCATGTTCCTCAAGAATAGTTTAGTGCTTTGAAACCAAAGGAGGAGTGAAAGTCCAGAGAGAAGAGGGTGTAAATGTGTACTGGGTAAACAACTTGCATGATTGTTGATGATGGGAGGGAATAAGTGTGAAAGAAAAGGGCTTGCCAGTGACAGAGTATTGAATAGATGTCTTCCTACTAGGAAGAAAATGTCAATCTGGTCACTCAGTGAGGTTTTCAGGGCTCTAGTGCTTCTTAGGAACTGACTTGAAGGTGCAAGGAAATTATGTAAGTCTGGTGAACAACAATCAGCAGCTATGTGGGGGGAGGGGAACTGGAAGGAACATCTCTGTGTCCATCAACTCTGCAAAATACATCTTTTATTGCCCACAGTACCCATTGATCTTGAATAATATTAAACCGAGCCCTTCTTGCTCTGTCTGCTATTTCATTTATCTCTGGACAGTTTCCCAAGTACACATTCCTCCTGTACAGCAAGGCAGCCACCATCACATTTATTCCAGCAACTTCTTCCTACCTACAAGGAAACTTTTCCACAAGATTTGTGAGACCTCTCGGCTTTGCTGCTGGAGAGTCTAAGACTGAAGTTGCTGAAGAACTGGAGCTATTTCCTACCTCCTCCAAATTCAAAGTGCTCCAGAGCTCACCAACTGTTGATGGTCAGTGAATATTTTACCCAGCAGAACTGACGGATTTGCCCTGGTCCCAAGGTCTGAATGCCCAGAGTAAAAACTGCACACCTTCACTTCTCTGAAAGTCTAAGCTACTAGTTTGTCATTAATTATCCAGCAATCGGAGCATTTGGGCTTAATATTTTAAGAAGCAGAATTTTAATGAGAAATGAAGTGTAAATATTTATGCCCCCAAAAACAACACAGCAGCAATTAATGGGAACTTCTTTCTTGAGTGTCAGGGCTTCTGAGCATCCTGTTCCCTAATTATATTCACCAGCCTGTATCTGAAGGCCTGGGCTATTTTGACTCACCCTTTTGCATGGCCTCATTTTTGTAAGTACAAAAGTTCAAGAATAAATATAGGAACCAAATCGGTCTTCAAGAACTAACCCAGAATAAGCATGGTGAATCTATATAAGAAATCTGATTATATTCTCTTGTGGAAAAAAGATT
>JADRCD010159607.1:1298-20644 GCA_019843815.1 Montemys delectorum | reverse complement strand
TTCAGTAGACTAAGTGCAGTGCATTACAGTTCAGTTCAGTTGTGAGTTTGTGCAGAGGCAATTGAAGACAGAACAAAAGGAAGCCAGAATATTAGAACAAAATGTCAGAGTTATTTTGAGGCCAAACAGAACAATTCAGTGAGAATCCAAGAGAAGCCAGATTCAATCAGTCAGTTTGGAGAGGAGTTTGAGCCAGAACATCTGAGTTGAACCAGCCAGCCAGAGTTCAGACAGAACTAGGAAGGGTGAGTTTTTTATGCAGTAAGCTTTTGAGATGACAATTAATTCTAGCAAATAAGTTACTTTTATTATCATCTACAAATATTTGTTTATAAACTGCTTGTTTATATCTATGTTATTTTTGGAAAATATTTGTGCATGGTTTTATACTTTACATAGCCTGACTCCATGTTAATGCATATAAAATATTTTTACATGTGTGATTATTATTAATATTCTTGATGAGATTTTAATCCACATACTGGTTTTTGGTTTGTATATAATTAGATCTTTTAAGTATTTAAACATTACATATTTTTATGAAAAAACCTACTTGAATTTGTTTATAAGGTTGCTGTTTTCTTTTTACATTAGATAGCTTTTGATTTGTGATTATGGCTTTTTTAGTATACAGAAGATGAAAGGTTTAGATCTATTTATTCAAATGCATAGATTATTTCCACTTGATTCATGGAGACACTTTAATCATATTATACACTTCTATTAAATCAGTTTACTTTTGTAGATTCTTTAGTTTTTCTTATTGAAAGTAGTTTTTTCATACAAATAATTTTTGATCATGGTTTCCAAATTTTAAGATTATTTTACAGTTTCACTACTTATTTTTTTATAAGATTAATTTTGGTATTTCAATATATTAAGTAGCACATAAATCTTAGCCAAAGAGATAGTTAGTTATAGGGTATTTCCTGGGCTTGAATTTGACTTTCTACATCTTGTAGCTGGTAAACTTCCTCGGCCATACATCAGATAATATGAGTATTATTATATTATAGTACAGGGCATGAGAATCATATTTGAATCATTTTCCTGCACTCACCCCCATAAAAAGTAGGGTTAGGTGATGGTATGGACATAGTAGGTTTGGGTAAAATGTGAGGAACACCCGTATTTGTGGAACTGATGCATTAATTTCAAGGAGAAAAACTAGCTTACTCTACCACAGAAATAGATTTCTACCGTTATGACTGCCTGCTCTAAACATAAGCTTGAGAAATTGCAGGGTAATGAGAATTCAGGGCCTTGCATTGCTTATCTATACTACAAGTATATAGAATATTAATGTATAGAATACTGAATCATGTATGCTTTCTCAATGTTGAGAAGTAAGTTGTACTGATAGGGTTAGCAAACCAAAGCAAGCAAAAGGAAGGAGGAAGTGACCTGCACATGGTACTGATTGCCCGTGAGAATAAGGGGAGTTGAGCTCTGCCTAGGGATCTATATGACACTTAATTTTTTCTCTGTTGTATTTTTTTAATTTTTTAATTTTATTTTTTTACTTATTCACTTTACATCCTGTTCACTGGCCCCCTCTGAGTCATCCCCTCCAACAATCCCTCCCCCTTCCTTTTCTCCTTTGAAGAGGTGGGGGCCCACTGGGTATCCTCTATCCTGGTACATCAGGTCTCCACAAGGCTAGGTGCTCCCTCTCCAGCTGAGACCAGATAAGGCATCCCAGCTAGAAGAACATATCCCACATGCAGGTAACTACTTTTGGGATAGCACCCCCTGCCATTCCGTTCCAGTTGTTTGGGATACACATGGAAGCCAAACTACACATCTGCTACATATGAGTGAGGAGGATTAGGCCCAGTCCATGTATGTTCTTTGGCTGGTGGTTCAAACTCTGAGACCCCCAAAAGTCTAGGTTAGTTGACTCTGTTGGTCTTCCTATGACGTTCCAATTCCCTTAGAGACGACAATTCTTCCTTCTTTTTTTCCATAAGAGTTCCCAAGCTCTATCCAGCGTTGTATTTTTGCATATTATAAAAAAGTACCAGAGTAAACTGCAAGAAGACAAGCCTTTTTAATTATCCAGTCTAGGGAGTCACAGAAAGAATAGATTTTCATTTAAGGCCTATCTAGACTTTTGCACACTAGGAGTTATATTAATAAGTTGGGAGTTAATGGAAGTCATAGGTTAATGTGACTATAAAGATTATCCTTTTTAAAACTGAAAATAGGTTTGTTTTTTCGTATACTCTGATAATGGTCTCAACTCTTCCAGATGCTGTCAGCTCCTTGTCACTTCCCCATGATCCAAATCCACACCCTTCCTTTTTGTCATGAGCATACTAAGAGACATCTGAAATAATAACAACAATAATAATATACTTACTATAAACAAGGAAACCAAAACAAACACACAGGTTTTCTTTTTAAATATTGAAGTTATGTTTCTATTTATTTGGAGTATTTATTTTTAACTATTTCAAATAATTTTTATACTTCTGCCCAGGTACCATCACAAGTCTACATGTGGAACAAAGTTTTCAACATATTGCATACATACTTCCTTTATCACCTCCAAGGGATACCTTAGTGGTTTTATTTTGTGTCTGCTAAAATTGGAGTGCTTTATTTGAAGCACTCCATGGAAATACAGGGTTAGAACTTTGTAAACAATATGCCTTTATACCAGGTAGACATCAAGAATGCTTGTTAATAATTTTGGCTCTTTTCTCAGTATTCATGACACTGGTCTCCCTATGTTGATTATCTGAAAGGTAATATTTAATGTTTAATTCACATAAAACAATGCATGAGTATAATGAAAATAGCATATTTCATAAAATTATATTTATACAAAATTAGTTATGTAAATATCACTCAATATCATCTGAGTCCCATGTAATGGACTTACAACACTGAAGAGAACACAACCATAATTCTTTGAAAGAAATTCTCTATTTCAAAGTTTCACTTACTCATCAGAAAAAGCTACTTGAACCCAATATTTGAGTGATAATGAAATTCAATGTACACATTATTTACTAACATTCTCCATTCAAGAAGATAGTGTCTCATTGGTGAATAGATTACAACCACTTTTATCTTTACTGAAAATGTACTTTATTAACACATAGTCTAATGAGATGTGAAAAACCATGCTTCTAGATTAACAAAGTTTTAAAATGTTTCCAGTTTAATTACATTAAGCAGCATGAATTGTATTCATTATAAGTTACTTACTGCTATCAGCAGTCTTACTACAAGGATATATATATTTTACCAAGTACATTACATTGTAAAATTTGATTTGGCAGTATTCATTTGCTGGAAGACATTCATTGGGAGATGCTGATGTAGAGATATGTTTCTGAAATGTTTTGCCATTATGGGAAAACAGATTTTTTTTTAGTCACTACACCATGTGCTGTAAAACCATGTATGTTTAAAAACAGAAACAAGCCGGGCAGTGGTGATGCATGGCTTTAATCCCAGCACTTGGGAGGCAGGCAGATTTCTGAGTTGGAGGCCAGCCTGAGTTCCAGAATAGCCAGGGCTATACAGAGAAACCCTGTCTCAAAAACCAAATCCAAAACCAAAACCAAACCAAACCAAACCAAAAACCAGAAACAAAATAGCTGAAGGAAAGCTTGTTAATTAGATAAGTTACCTTGTTCAGAATGCAGTGTCTACAAACAGAGTCTAACAGAAGGAGAGAAAAAAACCAGCTTCCGATTGTGTTCTGTTCATCTCATAGAAGCTTATCTTCTCCAGTCTCTGTTGTTCTCTCATGGTCATTTACTGTTGTATTGAATACTTTAAACTCTCATGGGTATACTCTCAGATAATATGGCTTGATACTTGAAGACACACTTTAACTTCAACTGGATTCGAATCTAGTCCTGCAGTTTATTGGTACCTTTTACAATGGTGAGACAGTCACTGCTCTGTAAAAATCTTCACAGAGGCAGTGTGAGCCAGCTTGTTTATGGTGTATTGCCCTGACACGGAGTGACCCTCAATAAACATTTTGGAATTAGTTAACATAGAATGAATCGTGCCTTCAGAGCACCTCTGCAATGCCAGAATCACTACCTACTCTTTTGCATAAGCACAGGCAGCACTGGCTGGAGCAACAGCATTATTAACTATTGAAAACTTCATTTTCATATTCCTAACATCTTTCCTTTGCCTCCGGCTTCATAAATTGCACTGTCTAGGGAACATTGCCATTGACATTTGCACTGGCAATTCAGTACTCCCTCATGTACTAGGGTGGGTTGACTTCTTTCCCGTGTCTTCCTCCTGAAAAGCAGCATGAGAAGCCCACCTGGTCCCTAGTCTTTACACTGTAGAAGCAATGCCTTTTACCTCCTTACAAGTCTTCCAGCTAAAAATGTCCCCATTCGCTTGTCTCCTCTTTTTCCTATATGAGTCTTCTATGCCTATTACTATCTTTGTTACTGTAGTAAACACTTAATACTTTGTTTGAGAAATTCCAGATCCTCAAGTTTTATCCTCCAAAAATTCTAATTATCATATATGCTGAATCCCTTAAATTGTATTATTTTGTTTTTTCATAGATACTATACTTAATACTTTGTGTTTATAATTTTAATACTCTATGCCTGTCTACATGATCCTAATGTGTTCTCTTTCTCTGCTTTCTTATCCTGTTCACTTGTGCAAATTCATCTCAAATATTATTTCTCTTATTCCCTATTTCATGCTTCCTCATAACATACCCAGTTCTTATAATTTGACTACAACGTTCTCTCTATTATTGTGAGCTCACAAGAATGTGAACCCTATGACATATGGATTAGTTTCGTTGGTACTATCAAAAATCTGTATATATGATATGTGAGCAATTCACATTTGTTTGATAAAGAACACCCCACCACAGAATTTTTGGTGAAAGGAATATAGATTTGCCCTCATACTTTTTTTTAATGCTATTACAGTTGTAATTACAAATGGTGTGGCTTGCTTATTTGGCCTCATATTGGCTACTAGGGTTTCAAATGTAATTTTTTTTTACATTCATTCATTTCTGTTTATGTCTTTATTATGCTGTGTTAGGGTATGCCATGTCACATATTAGACCAGAGAACAACTTGCAGGGTTCGATCCTCTCCTTCCAACGTGTAGGTCCTGAGACTCAGCCTCGGGTCATCAGGCTTGGTATCAAGCACTGTTACCCACTGAACTATCTCAGGCCCGAGGAAAAGCAGTAAGCGCTAGTAAAAGTTTTACTACATGGGATCTCTCTACATTGATTTTTAAGGCATGGAATGAGAAAAACATATAATTCCTAGGGATATGTGCTCATATATGTAAAAATTGGAAATCATGTTTTAAAATTACTTAGCTAAATGTTATCTTAATAAGGTCTACCCTGAGTACCATAATTATTAATAAAACTTACCCACAGAACTTCTATTATGTAATTTTGTTAACCTGATCTTTTTTTTTTTAATTTTGGTACTTACTTTTAAAATGATAGTTAATTTATAAATTTTTATATTTTCAAACTTATCTTTTGCTATCAGTGGGAAGCAATTTCATGATTGTTAGATACTTGCTCTACCAGGATATTATCACACAGTCAATGAGCTTCTTAGAAAAAATTTATTAATTAACTTCAGATGTCTCAGCTACTTTTCAACCTAACTTTTCCCCCAGCATTTCTTTTTTTCAAAAGATAGGAAAACACCAAAAAACTTTCTCCAAGTAAATTCTAATTTTAAATTAGAATGGGTCCATAGAGAATAATGAGCCTCTGTAAAGGCTCAGGGATATATGATTCAAACTGTCTCAAAGAAGATGAAATGGGCTTGGTGATGGTATTAGAACAAGGTAGCCATGGCATTACAACACCATCTATACTACCTGACTACACAGGCTTCAAATGCAGTCTGGTGGCTTCCTAGTCACTTTTCCTGTACTAACCTTGTAGAGCTAGAGTGTGTTAAGAACTAGGCAGTGAATTCATGTTTAAACGTAGTTTAAGGCACATAGCAAAGCAAAATCACTGTTAACTTTCTTACTCAAAGCTGGCAGGTCTATCTAGTGTATGGTATCAAGATACACTTTTTTTTTCTATACAGACAAGATTAAAATTATTCTTTTCCTAACTGAAGAGTCACTTTTGAGATGAGTTGGTCTGGATAACCAAGTTTTGATGTTTAATGCCAAGTTGTGAACATATTCTTGGAGCTTGAAAACTTAGTTTTGAGTACTTGTTAGTGTTGTAAAAAGCAGTGGGCCTAGAGTAAATGGAATCACAGTCATTGCTGTGCTCCTTCGTTTGTGATAGTGAAACTGAGTCTCTGTTTACTTACTCGATGAGCTTTTCTCTATGATTGTATCATTAATATGAATGTGTTCTTCACGTAGGAAAAGAACAAGCTATCTAATGAAAGCATTTTGTCAGCCTCAGTGAAATGTAACCATCTGAATAGGTGTTATTTAAATTCTATATATGAACAGTCTTGCCATTTTGTATATATTACAATTTTAAAACTTATTCTTGGAGAATTCACACACATTGATTTTGATCATATCTATCCCTCCAAACTTCTTCTGGAATTCCTTCTGCCATGCCCCTACCCAACTTTTTGAATATATGTACTGAGTATATGTATCTGTTAACTTTGTTAGCCAAAACTGTAAGGTCTCTCTAGAAGGCATATGGTATCAAGATACACTTTTTTCTATAAAGACAAGATTAAAATTTTTAGATTTAAGGGACTTTCAACAGGAGGGAACTCATGCCTCGTGCTGAAAACTTAGCAAAGAACTCACAGATGGAGATGTCTGCTATGGTCAGTTAATATATATTAGTGTATGTAATATTAATAAATGTTATATACTATACACACACACACACACACACACACATATATATATATATATATATATATATATATATATATACACACACATCCCTTTGAATCCAATTATACTGCTGTTATTTGTATGGGTTTAGAGCAATCAACTAGAGTATAGACAACCTACTAAGTACTATACTTCGGGAGAAATCTTACCCTCTTTCTCTCACCAACCATCACTTGCCAGTAGCTTATCCCGAGACCTTCCTTTATCCATGCTGGAATGCTGGCTGGGTTGTTTGTCCAGGTCTTTTGCAGACAACAGTGATGCTTTGAATCTCTGAGAGCAGTTGTCCTGCCATGTCCTGTTTAATCCTGAAGACTCTGGTTCTTACAGTCGTTCTATCTCCTTTCCACAGCTGTCAGTTCCATGGGAGTATGATATAGATGACTCATGATGGTCTGATTCCTCTTAACTTATTCACTTTCTAAAATTTGATCCATTGTGATTCTTTCTAAAAACGTTTGTCTACTTCACTAAGAAGTTGCTTTTATGAATGATGACAATTGCATTAAATTTGTGGGGTATAAGGATAAGTGTTTAGAAGGCAGTGAAATTCAGTGTCAATGTAGTAAACTAATTTTAGCAGGTTTTCCCATAAGGTTAATGACCTCTCCCTTTGAGTTCTTTGCTAAGTTTTCAGCACCAGGCATGAGTTCTCTCTTATTTAAAAGGCCTTAAATCCAGTCAGATAGTTGGTTACCCCAAGGCATTTGTGCCACTATTAACTATTCAACTTGTTAGGCCAGTTATTATTGTAATCCACAGAATTTACAGTTGAGGATTGCCATTAATATGTTTCTCTCTCAACAGTCTGATAGCACCTTTAACCTTATGAAAACTAGTCTTCAGGAAGGAGGCTCCCAAGTTAGTACCAGTTGCTCAGAGTGTCAAAGAGACCACCACAAACAATATTAGCTATTATCATTGCTCTTAACTTACTCATAACTTGAGGCTAAGGCACAATTGTTGAAGATACCATCACAGTACTTGAAGAAATCATTTGAACTTTAAAATATGTTATTTGATTTTTCTGTAAAATGTTAATATTTAATTTAAGTAATTAAACAGAAATTTATTTTTTTCTCAGTTTTTGCTTTATTTTTCTATGAAACAAATTGTAACCAATTTAGCAGGTTTAAACAACATGAAGTCACTCATTGTTTTGTAGATCAGAAATTTAGCCTAGCGTGGGAAGATTCTCTGATTATGGACTTGAAATAAGAAACTAGGTCTAGTTTCTATCTGAACTCAGCAGTATCGGTTGTAGGACTGAGGCCCAGATTGGGGCTGCTTGTATTCTTTCCCTCATGATTCAGAGCAAATTAGGAAGCATTTTGATTATATGAAATCTATCCATCCATCCATCCGTCCGTCCGTCCGTCCGTCCGTCCGTCCGCCCGCCCGTCTATCTATCTATCTATCTATCTATCTATCTATCTATCTATCTATCTATGTAACTTGGAGAAGGCATGGAGGCTCATCTGATTATAGTGAATTTAATCAATAGAGAACTGTTTGATTTACACAAATACAACTGATTAGTAACTTAATGATGGCATAATACCCAATCATGTGTACAGTTCCACTCATATTC
The DNA here is from genome assembly GCA_019843815.1 of Montemys delectorum. Taxonomy (NCBI): domain Eukaryota; kingdom Metazoa; phylum Chordata; class Mammalia; order Rodentia; family Muridae; genus Montemys; species Montemys delectorum. The sequence continues at coordinate 12,180 of JADRCD010159607.1, read as the reverse complement.
AATGGGAGAATTAAACAAAATCTTGGGAATAAGGGAGTACATACTAGTATTCTGTCACTGTAACAACAAAGTGATTAATTTATTAAGGTAAAATTATTGGAAACAGTCACTTGCCTATATCACAAGGTATATTTGTTTTTTTGTTTCAAATAACTCAATACTACAGACTTTGCATGTTGAAAATAAAAGTAGTTACTTTTGGTTTACAGTCAGTGCTGGTCCAAATGTGAGGGGTTACATCAAGAAGCCTTCTTCCACACTAAACCTTGAGGCAACAAAAGATATTGTGTGGAGATAGCCAGGGTCTTATGCATGTGTTTGTCTGCTTGTATATCTGACTGGCTGACTGCTTGGTGACACAGCTATTTCAACATGTGGGCTCTGACCCAATGTTTTCCTTAATTCTAATTCCCTCAGCAAACCTCCCCCTTGCAATATCATTGTTGGTTTGTATTTCCGTTCTCTCAGTGCCTGAAAATGCATACCTCAGGACATAGAAACACAATCTACATTTACAATTGATTGACAGCATAACGTAAAACAGAAATAATATGTGTCAAATACCATGACAAGAACTGAGCTGTGGCATCACCATCTCTCTATGGCATTGTCTTGCCCTCATGGTCCTGTACTTAATTCTAATACCACAGTCTTCTTATCTTGGATAGTAATGAGAGCCCTAGATGGACTTATCCTCAGTGCTCACCTTATTTTTTAACTTTCTAAATTAATTAATTCAATTCATCATACTATATTGCAAGTTTGATTGTATAATAATTCCCACTCTTGAACTGCACTTTGCTGATTTTTCAATTGACTGAACATTTATGGAAATAGGAACACAAATGAGACTCCATGGTTTTTATCCTGGAATATTAGGTCAATATTTCTAAGATCAAGTTCTCTCTCTCTCTCTCTCTCTCTCTCTCTCTCTCTCTCTCTCTCTCTCACTTAAAGATGGGTAGCCGGGAACTAGAACTTTGGGAGAGGAAAGAGACCAGGAAAATGTCCAGTATAATGGATAGCTGCTTTTTGGAGGTGGGTTGTGTCATTCAAATCTAGCACTCAAAAATATTTCAGGTCAATTATTTGGTTCAGATGTTATCAGAAGAGAAATGTTATTGAACTCAGGAAATTATAATATGGAAGGACACAGAAAATCAGACATTTGACCTAAGAAAAAGAATTCTGTTACAAAAGATGTTGGAAATGGTATCTTAAGAGATGAGAGGTGAACATCTGGCCATGGCATTTGAAAGAAAAGGTAAATTTTAAGGGAAATGACTAAATGACTGAATGTCATCAAAGCCAGTGTTAAAATGATCTCTTATTAACTGCTTTATATTGCTCCTAACAAGTTTTTACAAGAATGTATAAAGACCATATGATTAAAACCATTCTTTGAGAATCAATGATTCGGCAGATAATAGGAAAAGTAGCCTTGCTGCTGGTGGTGATGACATTCGTAAGTGTGTGTGTTTGACTAGCATGGTGGAAAGAACTGTTAAAAATGTAAACTAAATTAAAATTGTATACCATTTATCCCTCAAAAAAGTGCTACAAACTAGGAACAACAGAATTGTTTTTTATTTCTTTGCAATATTAGGGATTAAACACAAAGCTTCTTGCATGCTACACAAGCATTATATTGTTGACATGTTTGCATGCATGTGTGTGTTTCGTGAATATGTTCTTGTATATGTGCACATATGTGTAGATGTGTGTGTGGAGATCGGAAGTCAGCATTGGGTGCCTTCCTCAACTACTTTCCATCATATGCTTTTGAGACATAGCTGGACAATTCAGCTAGACCCAGTCAGTCTTCTGCCTCCGCTTCCACAATTCTGGGATTATAAGCACATGCTACCATACCTAGCTCCTGACATGACTGATGGGAAGTGGAGCTCAGGTCCTCAAGATTGTACAGGAAACACTTTATTAACTGAGCCACTTCCCCACTTCTGCCCAAACCCTAGATGTTATTAAATGGATATTATTGGGCTTTGTTTTTCCTACCAGGGTCATATTCTACCCAATGACATCCTAGAAAATAGGAGTTAGACTCAAATTAATCAAGATGTTATAAAACCAAATGCTCCCAAGCACTATTAGCGGTTACAATACATAAATAAAGAAAGGATGCTTCCTGGGGAAAAAAAGAAAACAATGAAGACCTTCATTTCCTGAATTACACGTATTTACACAAAGAAAACATGGAACCCTGCAATTGTATTGCTGTTTCCTAATTTCTCCCTGCTCTCTGGGTACAGGTACTGTAAGTGCAGACTTTTGGGCTACATTATCACATTATCCTTATTCTACACAATGGAACTGAACCCATCCGAGTGACTACCTTCATGAGTTAATGTAATACTCTGAATAGAAATTTTAGCTCCAACCGTCTGCCTCCAGATTTGGAAGTTTCAACTCATCTTCAAAATGGCCACTCAAGTTTTTGCTACTGTATACAACATTTTTTTGTTGTTTTAAGTAGTAAAAAAAAAATACACTAATAAAAAAAAATCACTGATCTTCACTACACATATATAAACACCTAGTATTTACAGCATTCACCAGAAATCTTTACTATCTTTTAAAATTTCACTGAAATAGGGATTAGCCTTTCTATTTGCAGCACTTGTTTTTATGCAACGAATGCATTGAAATTGAGACTATTCTGACTTTTATAAAAGTATTTGAATATATTATGGTTATGGTGAAGAGTCTGTACTCTCCTTCATTATATGTTAAACTATTCTGAATAATGCTTTCTTTTTAAATATGGTTAAACCATGGCCTCCTTGGACTTTTGGGAGGTTTCCATCATATCTTATACTGTTAAACTTGACGATCATTCTGTGTTTCTTTAAGTTTGCACTTAGTTTGCAAATTGGTATGTCATGATGATTTATGGAAAGATTTGTATGATAGTAGGGTTAGGATTCCAATCTCAAAATCTGCCTCTCATTGATTCATTAGCTTACTTTCCATTCATTCATTCAAGTGACAAATACTGTTGAGTTTATCTAGAAAAATTCACATCGAATGCATTCTTCTGAATTCAATTAAACAAGTTCCTTTTGCTTGATAATGGAAATACTTTTTTCAAGTGTTTGGTTGCTTCTATAAGTAGGTGATATGTATTTTAGTGTGGTTTGATTTCATTTGGGTGCCTAATTAATGATGTTGTGACTGCAAATTAAAAGTTTGTTAGGTAAATTTAAGGTGGAGGTTGCATATTATTAGTATTTTAGTGAATAGTCGGCTTCTGGAATTATGAAAAAGTAAAATAAAATAAAAATAAGGTACATGTATTTTTTAAACTACATAAATGTATTTACGTAGTTTAAATATATTTTAAAATGTACTCTGCTTATTCCTCTTAACAGAGGCATTTTTCTTTAAGATAGAACCAAGTTTATTTTAAGATCAAATAAACTCTCTAAATGTACTCTGTAGCCAAATGTGGTTATTTTTTTCTCCTTCTACTTTCCTAAAATTAACAATTTTCAAGGCATTTCCAAATAATATGATTGCTAAAAAATATTTTAAATAACTTTATGTTCTTTAGAATATGTGATTGAGAAAGTGAATAATTATAAGGCAAAGCATTCTTCAGTTTTCACTGAATGAATAAAATATTATTTCCATGTTGGAAAGTAATCTTAGACCAAATATCATAATCCCTTATGTGAGTCTTGGGAAGAAGTCGGTGTTTTTATTTTCACAATATATAGATAAATATTTTTGTGTGGAGTCAGATTTCCTTCATAAAAGATGTTTAACTTATTTGTATAATAAATTTACTTGTGATTATATAACAGAAATTTCAAGAAAATTGAGGAAGGTTTGCTTGTTTCTTGATTTGTTATAATTTAATTTTTTTGTTATTTATAGAGTGGCATAAATCTAAAATATTAAATATTTTGGCAACCATTTTCTTTCCTATGAAAATTTGCTAATGATAATAAAACATTGATTGAAGTGTCTACTATAGGTTGGCAAATTTAGGAACTAATATTTAATTGAAATTCAAATTTTGAAAGGAAAAAAAAAGTCAGGATTCCTTTGCCATATTAAGATTTTATTAAGTTTATATCTTATAAACTTGGAATAAACAATGAGTTTTACATATGTGATTTGCTTGTTTGTTTGTTCAAATCATATAAGAAGAAGGTTTGTTACTAGATTAAGAATAAAGAGATGATTTCTGTAAGTCTTTCTTGGTCTAAATTTTATCATGTAATTTTTAAATTCGCAGCACTAAGCACTAATTACCTTTATTTTTAAAGGAGTTTTTACCATGCTGACTTATCTTTATAAAAATAAAATAAGATATATATTTGCATATGTATATAATATTATTACAAAGAATTGGAAGAGATTAACTACAGATATCAAATATCAAAACCATTTTTAACTTAAGTAAAATATTAATCACATGTTTGTCTAGCGACAATCAGCACCAATGTTTTTCTAGTCATCACATTAAAAGGATTTCTGTGATATTTAGTTGTTATTTTCTCAGAGTAGCCAGATGATGTTCCTAATAATCAGGCTTATAAATTGTAAACAAATGTTCCAGGTACCATAAAAGAACAAATTTTTAACAAACACATCATGTTTATGAAGAAAGTCATATAATCATATTTATACATTTATAAGTAGTTAGCATATTCTACTAATAAAATTAAACATGTCCTGTTTGGTATGTTAGTTAATAAATGCTGAGGTTTATGGGAAAAAGGAATCTTAGTTTTCATCAGCAGGAAATGCTGCTCAACTCTTAGGTGAGGTTTAGAAGATACTATACAGTGTGTAATCAGGAGTAAATAAATATTCATTTTTAGTGATTAGAAAAGTTCTAATGAAGTGTGCCAAGGTTGAATTTATGAGGCACAAAACAATGCTCTAGTCTAACAAAACTCTGTCTCAGTTCTTCAAGTATCAACTACAGTTCTTTAAATTATTGCAGAGCTCCTGGTTTCATTCAAACTACATTGTTCTTTTGTCTGCCAGTCACAAAACAGCAATCTCACAGTCTCTACTCAGAAAGATGTATGGATTCAACCTACTTTAGCTTTCCTCAGGGGAGCCCATAAAGACCAGCCACAAAGCTTTAAAGTATCTTTGAGCAGTATGATCCTGTTATAAACTAGTTTGAGATATTTCTTTCTTTTAGTATTAGATATCCTTTTGTTTGGCAGATATCCTAATTTTGGAAGACATTCCTTTATTTGTTTTATGTTGTTGTTGTTGTTGTTGTTGTTTTGTTTTGTTTTGTTTTTTAAGACAAGGTTTCTCTGTGTAGCCGGTTTGTCCTGAAAAATCACTCTGTAGGTCAAGCTGGCTTTGAACTCAGAGACCCTCCTGCCTCTGCTTCCCAAATGCTGTGAATAGAGACGTGTGCTACCCACCTCCAAAGTAACTTAAATATATGATTTTTTAGGATTAAAATAAAGCAAATAGTGGAATGGAGTTTGGTTCCTAAGGCTGTATTTCAGTTCTATGTCCATTTCATACATGTGTTTTAAATAATTTATGACATATAAATCTCAATTTATCACTAATAGACAATTATATAATATTATATAAAGCTAACCCTCACTCCCTGGCTGCAAAGTAGAATTTATCTTTAATATATTTTCTGACAAAATTTTAAAATTAAATTTATTCTTATCTGCACAAATTATAATTGCAACTGTTAAAAATGTAGGAGTGGGTATTCTTCTCCTGGAGCCCCTCCCACTCTAAGGAACTTTTTGTTTCACTTCACTTTATAAATTTATGCTATATATTATTCTTTAAAAAGTATGACTAATGTATATTCTATTGTGAATAGGAGAATATATTTATAGCCATTTAGTAGGAAAGATTAGTACAGAGTCTCATGTAGTATAGCTTGAGATTAATCCATGGATGAGGCAGATGTTATTAGATCATGTTCCTTTTAGAGATGAGAGTAATGTTTCCTGTGCTGCAAAAGTACTTCAGTCTGATTCTAACACTGGCTTGTTTATATTTATTGGAAACATGCATGAGATTTTATTATAAGTAATCTTTAGTAGCTCAATTCCTAGAATTTGTCTTCTCTGATGTATTCTCATACCTCCATCTCAGGATACTATTTTAATTTGTCTTAGACATGTCTTTTTTTTCATCCACAATGGAACAATGGATATTCGATAACAATGTGAAAAATACAAAACAAAATAATGAAATTTGAGGGCCAAAGGAAACTGTCTATGACTGCTTGTGCAGAATATGAAACTTGAAGTTCAGGGGTTTTTTTTCTCAGCAATATCTACTTCCTTGGATGGTAATAATCACATTTAAGTCAAATAGGAGTATTTGTCAGTGTGAGAGCATGGCTCGCTTGTGTGAAGCCTTATGCTGGACTTCTAGCTCTGCCTTTCTTGGTTTTATAGCCAAGACTAAAGGCAAGATGCTTCATTGAAAAAAAATGATTTTTTTCTTATGATAAACAATAACAGGACATCAAGTAATGAAACTGAACCTTGCAAAAGAGGGAAGGATTTTTATGTAACCTTTGGATTGAATTCTCAAAACAGTTTTGTCATTATTTCATTTTGTCTTTTAACTGCATCTGACTGAAATTTGATCTCACAAAACAAAATCCCTCTGTCTCATGAGAATATTAACTGTGTTGGAATAGGGATCTTGAAAATGTTGTGCTTTCAAATCTGTGCAAAGCTGTAAACATTATTAAAACTGAGTCGATTAATTTATGTTGTTCAATAACTGGAAGTGAAATCTATGTTGCTCAAAGGGCTAGATCATAAGCCTATGATGTTCTTATTAAAAGTCATAGTGCAGTTTATGTTCTCCAGAATTCTGCAGGAACACAAACTAACAAGCCACCCTCCATCCTTCTGGTGTCAGCTGCTATGAACTCAAGTGACTTTCTATCCATATGCACAGTGTTTGAATCTCCAATTAAGTAAATATATTTTGTCTTGTTTGTCACAGGAAAAAATAACTGTAGGGTATATACGATTTTTATTAGGAAAATAAAAAAGCATTTGAAAGTTCAATTATAAAAAATTTGTTAATGATTTATTTCTATGGAAGTACGAAGAGTAATGTTCTCAGCGGCCATTCTAAACACTTTCAGCTAAATGTCATATTCTAACAACACTACCCAGTTAAGTCAGTTCTTCATTATTGTGGTGAAAATACCACATAATTGTAATTTACCATTCACAGTTATACTCTATAATACCTATCAATGCCAATGACTTCCATCTTTTACTCTGACACTTCCTCTTGCCATTGTCCCTTGTACAGTTTACTCTGCCAGAGAAGAAAAAGGGAAGAGTGTGCATGTTGAAAATGAAGTGGATCCTACATTAATTTCAAGATTATACTAATTGAGCTCAAACTGTGAAAGCCATTTAATGATCTGCCTATGTTCCATTAATTAGCTATAGTGGTCCCTAGTGGCCATACTCTCTAAATATCCAATTAGAAAAACCGAAGTTCCCTGTTTGTTTGTTTGTTTGTTTTTCTGAATCCTCTCTATGCACTGGATATTGCTAATTTTTCCTCCTTGAGGCACCTTTTCCTGTTCTAATAGTAAACTTCTGCACAATTATTCTATTTATCCATTTTGTATTGGAGTTTGCTTTGGTAACAAATGAACTGAGGCTTGAAGTTATAGTTAGAAAGGCATTTGAACCTGAATGGCATCTCTCTTAGAGTTTTATTGTTGTGAACAGACACCACGACCAACTCTTATAAGTACAACATTTAATTGGAGCTGGCTTATAGGTTCCGAGGTTCAGTCCATTATTATCAAGGCAGGAGCATGGTAATGTCCAGGCAGGCATGGTACACGCAGAGCTGAGAGTTCTACATCTTCCTCTGAAGGCTGCTACCAGAATACTGGCTTCCAGGCAGCTAAGATGAGAGTCTTAAAGCCCATACCCACAGTAACACAACTACTCTAACAGGATCACACCTTCTAATAATACTACTCACTGGCATGGGGATAGACAAACCATCACAACATCCAATGAATACTGGATTATAATGAAAATGTAAACCCCACATAGGACATGGCTTGGCTCTTCGAAGCATCTGTAGTAGTCATATGCACTGTATTTTAAGTGTCCAATGATAGTAATATAAAATAGCTGCTACCCTACTCTCTTTTGGTCACTTTCCAGTGTGATATTTGGAGAGAAGTAAAAGCGGGCATGGGGGATGAGGGGAGGGAGGGAAGAGAGAGAAAGAAGGTGGTGAGAGGTAGAGAGGGGGGATAAGGACATGCCAAGTTAGTTTGTAGGATAAATAAAATGAATTTTGAAGTGAAAGAATAGTGGAGATTTTCAATGTTCCCCATTATGCTGGACCTGTTTCTCAGAGAGGAAATTCATTGTTGTGTACTCTGAGTCATTACTTGTAAAGTACGATAGTCAGAGAAAACAAAACAAATTCAGAGGAAACATTTGTAACCTGTAAAACTAAAGATTGTCACATGGCACACAGAAAAACTAGCCCTGTCTATTCAAGTATTTACATTACCAATTTATTCTACTATATTCAAAGCAAAGCCATGTTACATAAATTGTAGGCTAGTCATGTGTGTCACATGTTACTGCCAGTTTCTCCTTTTTCACTGTTGGTTAAATAAAGTTATCATTTTCAGTTAATCATCTATATACAGACACTGATCTTGAACTCTTCAAACATTTGATCTGAATTACATTTTGTTGTTCACAGAATTGTTTCTCTCAGTTGAACAATGAAGAAACTGCTAGGATACTAAGTAATTTGCACAGGGGCGTGAGTCCCGTAACTTGTATGACAGTTGAGGGCTGTGGTTCTAGTGCCACTACTCCACTGAGCTAGCAGAAATATCAGCTGGGCTACTTCAGTGAAGACTGTGGAAAGAATGGGATTTCGTTGGAAAATTCTACCAAACGTTTGAAAGGGAATTGGAGACAATTCAATGCAGCATTTTTCAAAACCAGAAGGTGGGAAGAACATTCCAAGCCACAAGTGATAAAAATCAAAGTCCCAGACCAGAAAATCACAAGCAAACTCTAATCAATTCAAAGGGCATCAGCATCTAAAAGAAGCAGATAGAACATAATAATATGAAAGAATTATTCTCAATGTAAATTTTTTTCTAAGAAAGCCAAGAGTGTAATTTCTAGCGGATGTGCTCCTGAGCACTTAGACTCTAACCTTTAGACTTATATCCTGTAAATATTTACAATGTTTTTCAACACCTTCAAACTGGAAATGATGCAGATGTCCCTCAATAGGAAATGTTTGTCTGATATTTGTCACTTTAACAAACTCTTGTGTGCATGCATACCATAGAACACTCAAAAATAACTACTCAAGCTGTGATAAATACAACAGTCCCCATGAATCACTGGTCAGTCATGCAAAGTGAATAAAAGGTAGTCACCAAACATTGCAGAATGACTGTTTCTATCTGTAAATCCTACGTGAAAAGAAAAATTATAGAAAAGGGAAGGACATTAGTGAATGAGAAGGCTTTCAAAGGGAGAGGGCAGTAGGAAGTGCATATGTCTATGAAAGTCAAAAAGGGTCTTTGAAATCCTGAAGATGTCCTGGATTACTCCCAGTGGCCTGATTTGATTTTGTCTAGTAGTTGTGCAAGTGATTACCATTGTTTGAACCTGGATAAACGGCATAGGGGATATATTTATTTTATTACTTAAAATTCATTTGAATCTACAATTAACAAAGAATGTAAACACCTGTAAAGTTACAAAAAGCTTAAAATGAGAATATTGCAAGTGTAATGTATTTTTTCAAACATTCATTCATTTATTCTTTGTCTCATTTTATAGATGTAATAATTTGATTTTTAAAATAAGAACTATAAAATATTGATTTCTTTTTGGTTTAAAGATGTAGGGGACATACCTTCATAAAGACAATACCTTTTTTTCATGTTCAAGAACATTTATTCCATTGGAGTGTCTCAAAATGTAAGATCATTTTCTCTCTTCTGTAATAGTCCTTTGAGAATTTTATGCCATGTATTTTGACCATATTCATTCTTCCATCCTTAACTTCTCCAAGATTTTTCTCTTCATCCACACTGATTTGAATAAATATGGCCCCATAGAATCATGTGTTTAACTGCTTGGCTCATGGGGACACTAGAGGTGTGACTTTGTTGGAGTAGGTGTGGCCTTGTTGGAAGAAGTGTCATTGTCAGAGCAGGCCTTGAGGTCTCCTATGCTTAAGTTCCACCCAGTGTGGAATCCAGTCCCCTTCCTCCCCCCTGTAGCAAGATGTAGTACTCTTAGCTTCTTTTCCAGCACCATGTCTGTCTAGATGCTACCATGCTTTTCACCATTATAATAATGGAAAAGTCCTCTGAAACTTTAAGCCAGCCATAAGTATTTTCCACGGTCATGGTGTCTCTCTGCAGAAATAAAACCCTAATCAAGAAAAAGGTTGGTACAAGCTACTGGGGCATTGCTGTATTGCTGTCATGGGTCTGGCCATGCTTTTGTTTGGAGGAATGAGGATTTGGGAACTTTGGAAAGCAGTGAAATAGGTGGGGCTTAATGGACTGTACTAGTAGAAGTATGAAAGGCATTAGTGCTGAGGGTGATTTGAACTGTGGGGAACCAGCTGAAGAAATTTCAGAGGAGAAGAATTTTAGTATATTGCCTAGAGATCATTCTTGTGATATTTTAGTAAAGAATGTGGCTGCTTTTTGCCTTATCTACCTGAGGCTAAGGTAAAGAGATTTAGATTAATTGCATTGGCGACGGAAATCTCAAAATTGTATAGTGTAGACTCTGTCTTCTTGTTCACTACTTTTTTTTTTTTTTTTTTTTTTTTTTTTTTTTTTTTTTTTTTTTTT
>JADRCD010159602.1:0-10108 GCA_019843815.1 Montemys delectorum | reverse complement strand
TTTTTTTTCTAAGCTTGTTGTCATTTGTTTCATCTTTTGTAACTCCTATAATTCTTACATTATTTCTTTTGATGGTATTATATTAATCCTGCAGGATTTTTATTCATAATTTTTTTTATCTAGCAGAAAAATACAAATTATCTTTTTTTTCCTTTATTTTCATTTTTTGTGTATGGGTATTTTGCCTTCAAGCATGTAAACCACTTGTATGCAGTATCCACAAGGGCCAGAAGAGAGCATCATGTCTTTACAGTTGGTTTGAAAGACACAATCTCCATATTGGATGTTCGGAATCCAACCTGGGTTCTCTGGAAGACCAGCTCCTCAAGTGACCTGCTTTTAATTTAAGATTCTTTCTTCTGCTTGAACAAGTCTGCTGTTGTATTATTTAGCTTCTGAATTCTGGACTTTGTTTGTTTGTTTTATTTTTGGTTTATTTTTTCTGCTGTTGTTGCATTTGAAGGAGCCCCAGCCCCAGTATGCTGACTAGCTCTGAAAGGAAATTACCTTCACCATTTAATAAAGATGAAGCTACTTTATTAAATAAATAATTAAATTTGCTTCATTCTTCCTTTTGTCAGAAAGGAATAAAGCTGTATGGCTCTTCTTGGTCTTCTAATGCCAGACAAAATTCTGAGAACCTTCTGTGAGTTTTTCCTCAGAATGTCCACTGAAACTCACAAATTTGTATAGTTTTCCCTAGAGTCAAACTGTGTGTGCGTCCAAACTGTTTCCAGAAGTTCTCAGTTTCTTTTCACAACTGATGATTTTGTTCAGGGATAGGGGATGATAGAAAACTCCTGTATGCTATCATTCTCAAATTACTTCATAATTATATCACTATATGAGAATATTGACTCAAAATTTTCACTGAAATGACATTATAAATCAAATAGAAGACAAAATGTCACATGCAAAATATATTTGTGTTTTATTTAGAATTTATAGATATTACTTTTACTGGTGTTTTTTTTCTTGTTTGAATTTATTTTATTTTCTGATATCTTCTGTTTTATAAATAGTTTCCTTAGCACTTTTCTAGGGGTATAAGTATAACAGAAAATGGTTTCTCCCAATTTGCATTTACTTAGAAATATTTTCATTTGTCAATTTAAGGAGTGTATTTTCATAGATGTTGGACTATTAAATATTGTTTCATGATGACATATTGTAATATTATAATATATGTCATATTGCCTGCTGGTCTGCATAGTTTATGATAAGGAGTGGGGTTGTTGATATTATTCACATAGTCTTCAGCATTCTCTTTTCATTAGTTGTTTAATAGTTTCATTACTATGCGTTCTTCTTTAGAATTACATGGTTGTCATTTAATTTATCTTATTTGGAGCTTATTTATATTCTTGTGTAGTTCATTGTTTTTTTTTAAATTTAGAAAGTTTTGAGCAGTCATTTTTACTATTTTCATCTTTCTTTTTTTAATTTCCTGGACTCACATTAATTTATAAAGTGATATAAATGATATAAATGCAGTTTGTTAAGCTCTATTTTGTTTGATTTACTTTTCTGTATTTTTAGCTGATTTTTTCTTTCCTTTTGGTACTTGGACTAGATAATCTTAATTAGAGCATATTCAAGTTAGCAAATATCTGGTCTGCTGAAATTTATCATTGAGAGTCCTTTATATCACATATTTCTGTTGTTTTTTCCCAGTGTTAAATGGAAGCCAGGGCTTTGAATATGCTGGTCAAACCTTCTACCATTGAACTACATACACATCACACACTTACTTTCTTAACATAAGTAATTGTCATGTGGTAATTTCTTATTATCTGTTTCTTAGTCTATATTTCTTGAAGCATCATTTTCATATATTATGTAAATCTTTCCTAATTTTTTTCTTTAGTTCTTTGGATGCAGTTTTAAAAGTTGACTTAATGTCTTTGTCTAGTAAGTCCAACACCTTTCTTTCCTTAAGAATAGTTTATTTACTTATTTATTTATTTACATGTCAAAAGCTGCTCTCCCTCCTGGTCCCTTCTTGTAGAGTTTCTCCTCTATTTCCCATCTTCTGCATCTCTGAGAGAGCAGCCCTCCCCCATCAGCTCCCACCCTCAGGCATAAAGTCTCTACAAGATTAGACACTTCCTATCCCACTGAGGCAAGACATAGCAGCCCTCTGCTACATATGTGCCAAGGGCCTTGGACCAGCCTGTATGTGCTTTTTGACTGGTGGCTCTGTCTCTGGGAGCTCCCAGGGGTCCAGGTTAGTTGATACTGTTGGTCTTCCCATGGGACTACCATCTCATTGAGGCCCTTCAATCCTTCCCCTAAATCATCCATAGGGTTCCCCAACTTCTGTTCAATGTTTGTGGATATTTGCATCTGTCTCAGTCAGCTGCTGGGTAAAGCCTCTCAGATAGCTAGGATCCTGTCTGCAAGGAGAGCATAGCAACATTAATAACATGAGGGATTGGTGCCTGCTCATGGGATGGGTCTCAAAATGGGTCAGTCACTGGTTGTCCATTACTTCAGTCTCTGCTCCATCTTTGTCCCTGCATTTCTTTTAGACAGGACCAATTTTGGGTCTAAAGTTTTGTAGGTGGGTTAGTGTCCCTACCCCTCCACTGGAAGTCCTGTTTGGCTACTGGATGCTGTCTCATCTGCTTTCCTATCCCCACTCTTTGGCATTTCAGCTAAGGTTATCAGCATTGATTCCTGGGAGCTTCTCTCATACCAGGTCTCTGGGACTTCCCAGACAATCTTCCAGCCCCCACACCTGGAAGTTGCATATTTCCACTTATTCTCCTGGTCCTCTGGGCTTCTTTTCTGTCTTTCCCCATGCCTGATCATGTCCCCCTCACTCCCCTCACTCACTCCTCTCTGAGCCAGTTTTCTCCTTCTCTATGCCTCCTCTGACTGCATTGTTTTCTCTTTTCAGGAGATTGAAGCATACTCATATGGGCCTTCCTTCTTGTTCAACTTCTTTGGGTCTGTGGGTTGTATCATTGGTATTCTGAACTAATTGGCTAATATTCACCTATCAATGAGTACATACCATGCATGTCCTTTTTGGTCTGGGTTACCTCACTCAGGATAATATTTTCAACTTCCATCAATTTGCCTGTGAAATTCATGATGTCCTTGTTTTTAATAGTTGAATGGGATTCCATTGTGTAAGTGTACTACATTCTCTGTATCCATTCTTTGGTTGAGGGGCATCTGGGTTGTTTACAGTTTCTATTGATTTCTTTTGTGTTATAATCTCTTATTTTTATACTTATACACATATGCACATGCATGCACGCACATGCGCGAGTGCATGTGTACACGCATGCACACACAAACACACACACACACACACACACACACACACACACACACACACACACAGTGGTTTTAATATGCTTGACCATTGAAGTGGCACTATTAGGAGATGCAGCATTGTTGAAATAAGTGTTGGAAGAAGTGTGGTCACTGTGTAGGCAGGCTTTGAGGGCTGCTAGTGCTCAAGCTCTTCCCAATGTGGAAGAGACACTCTTCCTGGCTGGTTTCAGATAAAGATGGAGAACTCTTGGCTCTTTCTTCTGCACCTGGACACTGCCATGCTTCTTGTCATGATGATAATGGACTGAACCTCTGGAACTATAAGACAACCCCAATTAAATGTCCCTTATAAGAGGTGTCTTGGTCATGGTGTCTTTACCCAAGAATAATGCCAAAACTAAGACAATATGTATTTTTGAAACTGGACATTTTTACATATAATGTAGTATGCATGAAAATATGTTTTTATCATTCCTAGAGTTTGTTTTTATGATTGATCTGTTCTTTTTCATTATTTTTTTTTGCATAAAGAATGTGTGTTATTGTATGTGGATACTGAATTGTATTTTTTTTTATTTTTGAGACAGGGTTTCTCTGTACAGCCCTGGCTATCCTGGAACTAACTCTGTAGACCAGGCTGGCTTCGAACTCAGAAATCCACCTGTTGCTGCCTCCCAAGTGCTGGGATTACAAGCATGCGCCACCACCACCTGGCCTGAATTGTATTTTCTATTTTGAGCACATGCAATGATTAGATAAAAATTTCTTTAAATAACTTTAACTAATATGTCACTCATTCTTTTTAAGGGACGTTCTGTATGTATATTTTGGTTCACGTGTGGTATACAGGTAGTTCACAACTGTTTCTTAGCCTTAACGTACTGCTTACACAAGGCCTAGTGATAATAAGAATTAAGCAACTAGGGACTTCATATGTTTTATGTATACTTTGAATATTGATGTGGACTCAATATAAAAAACAGTGTCAACATTTTCCACAGAACTCTTGATTATAGCACAAAATTTCCCTTTATCAGCCAGATTGTTTTTACATTTTCTTAATATTTTTTGATTTTTATCTCAGCTACTGTTAACTATTTTATCTTCTATGGCATTCAATAACTTACATTAATTATTTATGCTTAATGCTGGTATAGGGGTTTACTCACAGATAAGCCTCTGCATCAGCCCAAATTACTAAAAATCTCATGGGTTATATTTTTCTACAGAAGTGCTTAGCAGGTCAATATAGTCATTCTATGGGGATTAGGATGGGATGGAGTTAGAAATCTTTGCTTCTTCTCTCATGGCTTCTATTCTGCTGGTTTGCAATGCTACCACAAAATCTCAGGGAGGAATATGGAAAGAAGACATTTTAAAAGTCACATAAATTCTGCTTTTTTTAAAACTGAGAGCCAGAAACTTTTCTTGCATAAATGTTCTTTGTAATTGTGTTGAGTCTTTAATTCCAAAAATTAATTTTGATTTCTGCTTGAAATAAGGTCTTACCTTGTTGTACATGCTGATCTTGAAATCAACGTTTTTCTGCTTTATAGCTTTCTCAGTGCTGAGATTGCATGTATTTCCCTATACCTGGCTACTTTTGAATATTTATATAAATAGTCATTTTATGGAAGGATGTACTTCTAATTTTTTTTTAACCTTGACTGTCTAGTGATTTTTAAATATAGATTCGTTCTGAAATTGTAAACCAACTTTTACTCGATGGTTAATTTGATTTAATCATAAAACATTTCTGCATATTGTTAGATACTATTTTCTAAAAGTTTGAACATATATACATATATACTTATGAAAAATATATATACTTCATTTTAAATGTATCATTTTTGATGAAGGTATTACTTTTAATATATATTGAGCTTGAAATTATTCCTTTTTTATATCTTCTAGAAGGTGGCATAAGGTTAATATTTTAAAATTCGATGTAATCTACATTTCTTTGTAGGAATGTTTTCAATAAAAATTTAATTTGTTGATTAAACAGTATTCTGTTTATCTGTACTGAATAAATTTTTATATTTGAATCTTTCAAGTTATTCTTTTATTTCATTTAAGTTGCTGAGTTCATTCGATCATTCATAATTTTTACTTACTATTATTTAATATACATATAATCTATAATGTTCTTTCTCATATTTCTTCATATATGTATTTGTATCTTTTAAAATCACTGATTCATTTTATTAGCATTATTTATCTTCTTAAAGGATTAGTTGTTTTTAATTTTTGTATGTATCCTTCCAGATCCTTTCCCCCTTTCCTACCCACCTACTCAAATTTAAGTTCCTTCTAAAAAAAAAAGACAAAACAAACAAACAAAATTAATACAACAACAATCATCCTAAACTGAGGAAACAAACTGAAAGAATACCTCAAAAGGAAAAAAATAGCCTGTAACCAAATGCAACTACACCAAACTGTGGAGTCTGTTATATGTTGGTCAGCTACTACTGAACATGAGGCTTACCCTTGAATGGTTGATATACCCAGTGTCCCTTCATTGGAGAAAACTGATTTTATCTCCTTGAGCAAGTATAAATGGCAGTTCAGCTGTTAACCTTTACCCTAGTTGCTAGGTTTCCATTAATTTCTTAGTGGGTTAGTTTAAACACATTTTTATTCTCTTATCTATCTATCTGATAAAATATATATTACTTATTTTGTCTATGGTAATATATTGCTATATATGTTCTATATTGATATATATATTACTCATTTTAAATGTATAAAATATGTACACACATATATATAATATATATGCATCATATAAATACACATTTTACTCATTTTGAATGTGTCAACTAATTTTATGACTGTCTTATCCTATAACAACTTGTAATGACAAAGAAGTATGCTAATTTCTATTTCTGAACATGATGTTAATGCTGATATTTTATCCTGAAGAAATAAATGGCAAAAGCAAAAATGAAAGAAATCAATTTCCAAAAAAATAAATAGCAACTATAATAAACTAATACAGTTGTCTTTAGATATAATTTGTGTCTATGTTCTCATGGAAGTTTCTCAATATTACTGATAGTTACATTCATCTTCATTACCAGTTGATCATGGTTCATTTCTATATATTTCTTTAATCAAGTATTCACACAATACTTGGATGTAACCAATATCAAAATGTTCACAGTAATTGGAATATCAAACTTCTCCTTAATGTGAAAACTTAAGGATAAAGTCTTCCCAGTGGAGCCATTTTGACAATGAAATTTGGTAAGGAAATTATTATGGAGGAAAGTATTATATAGGAACATTGTGAGTAAAGAGAACATCACATTTAGATAATCCTGGAAATCCTATTTTTCTCTCAAAGGGCATTTATATATTCAAGATTATTATCTTGAAATAATTCACAATCTCTAGGTAATTTTGTTCATCACTAATTTTGGTAAGCCTGTTCCTGACAGGTTAGCTTTTCTATAACTGGGTTAATTTCCTACAATGCCATTGTCTGGATTTGCAAAATAGTTTTTAGTTTATCAGAGCTAGGAGTATGTCAACTTAATCAACTTTAGCTGAATCGTTGTAGTGGAATGATAATAGGGGAATGAAAGTTTTGGAGAGGGCAATTTGACACAAAATTTAAGAGGAATAAGTCTTGCTATAATATTAAACTTTCTGCATTTATCACTTAGATGACTAGAACAAAAAGACATGAACACCAAAATAATCCAATGGAAACCTTCTTTTACTATCTCTATGTCTCCTCAGTAAACCAAGAAGTTATTTTCACAGGGAAATATAATATTACTGCCATGTTCACATCAATAGACTGTGTTACCAAAAGCAACTCAGGACAATATCCAGAATTTCTATTTTATTAAAAAAAAAAGTAAGCTCTTTCAATTAAGGTTAAAAATTTCTTGCCATGTGTGTTTTCCCAATTCCTGATCCTAAAGAAGGGCATTAAACTTATGCTTGCATCTCTGTTTAACTAGGCCTACAAATTATCTTTGATTTAAAGCATACAGAATATATACTTAGTACCAATGAAATGTAAGTGAAATATTATGTTCTTGAGTTATGTGTTTACTCCAGATTTAAGAAACTAACAGTTTTAGCAGCACCTAAGAAACACTGAGAGCCTGATATTATTGATTCTCTGTCATGTATATGTGCCACACCCCATACACTCATGTAAACACATACACAATCACATATAAGAAAATTCCTGGCATGAGCATTGGAGACCTCAAATCCTACCACGCCAATAACATATTTCCTACAATATGATCACATCTACTCCAACAAAGGCACACCTCCTAATAGAAGGTAACCAAGCATTCAAACACATAATTCTATGGCAGGTTATTCCTATTTAAAACAAACCACTACCAAAATCTTAAGTATTAAATAATTCTTTTCATTATAATTACTTGACCAGTTTTTGAGGACATGAATTATTAAGCATCAACTACTAGACAACATTCTCAAGAAATACTTGAAGAAATGTACACTACTTAGATGGTATATTTTAATTTCTATTATGCGATTCTCTGCATTCCAAGTGGGCAGGTCAGATGGCTGCAAAACACCAGGAAAAAAGGGGTTCTGAGCAATGGGTGGACCTCTCAGACTTGCACACAGGTAGAATGTGGAAATATGTGCTTGTTGTCATGCAGTGCTAGCCAGCCAAGATGCACCAGGGTTGTCCATGTTTCCTCTCCTGGGAAACAGGGCAAGGCCATCCGAGGACTTGAGGGAAGTCCCTGAAGAGGTCCCAAGGAGAAAAAGGACCTCTTGTAAGCCTTTGCCCATGGTTGGGCCTCAGCGTAATCCTATTGAGCATGATTTTTATGTCATCACCTCACTTCCTGACATTGGGTTGTCATCATTGACCCAGGACTAGGAGGAACAGGGCTACCGATGTTTTGGTATGGGTTAACCAAACCACTTACCTGGCCTGCCAACAATGCCTCTGACTTAAGAACGGTCCCATGCCTGTGGAGAGGGCTGCACGGCAGAAATCTCTTCCTGAGGTGCAAGGCACCCCCCCCTCGAAACTTGGAAGAATGTCTTCTCTAAAGGAGGAAAGAGCAAGCTGTCAAGCCACTTGTTGGCCCTTCTTTTCATAAACATCTAAGCTGAGAGAAACTGGGGAGGGTCTCTGCTCGGATAATGCCACTGAGCAGAAGGTGTCTTAGGGCTGCCTCTTCTACTGGATCCAGGGTCAGTAACACTTAAGTTTTCATGGCTAACTTACTGGAAATGTCAAAGAAAACATAGAGGACTGAGCAAGTTCCAAAACAGACAAACAACTTCCTCTAGACGCAGTAGCCACAATACATGGTACCTAAGAATATCAATTAGGTAGGTATCAACGCCCAGGTTAGCAGCCCACTGCTATGGATGAAACAATGAACGGACTACTACGTAAATTTTGGATCAAGATGGAAGCCAAGACCAGTGTGTTCTTAAACAAAGTGCAAGGATGGGATCATTACTGCTCAAGGGCTCCCTTGCAGCATAATACTCATTTGGGGATAGGATTAGTGAAATTCAGCAGAGGGTCTGGGACCCAAGGTACCGGGACCCATGTCCTGCCATGTATACGATAGTGTGAGTGGTAAGGGATTGCCAGGTCACTAAACAGGGATGATTACCCATGTGGCCGACGCCAACTCGGTCCATGTTGCCATGAAGGACAGTGGCTTTAGAGGCATTTCTTTGCGGAGTGCTTCTGCAGTGAACATTTGGGAATGCACAAACTAGTTTTGGGAAGCAAATTGGTAAGGTAGTGGGTCCTGGGCAATCAAGAAATTTTCAACTTTATCACATGGCTTATATCCCATAGAGTGAGAGTCTATGGAATCGTTCACCAAAGAGTTGACCTTATGGGAACATATCATGTGCGGAGCAGCCATGTGGGAGAATTTACACTACATTTTACTGAAAAGGAAAGGTTGTGTCCTTGGGTCTCCAGGGTCATGGCAAATGTCGCATTCCACCCAGGCCTGGAACAAGGGTTGACTTCCTTTTCCTAGTCAGCATGTAAGGAAAAATGTGGAGCCCCCCCAAATTGTCAATGTGTTCTCTACTTCCATTGAGGACAAATGAGCCATATGTACATGGGTTAGAATAATCGGAAGTTGAGCACATTTCTTTACCCTGTGTACATCTGTGGGTCTACAAGGGAGAGCATACTCAAAATCGACCTTCAGGCGGATACCTTTGCTTCTCACTTTTATTCCTACAGTCAGAAACATGTGCCTGGCTCAGTATTGGAGGCAAAATTGGAAGGCACATGTCATTTCTAAGGGAAGGCATTGGGTAAGGGCTTTCCACTTACCTGAGATATGCGATTCTCTGCATTCCAAGTGGGCATGTCAGAAGGCTGCAAAACACCAGAAAAGACAGGGTCCTGAGCAATGGGTGGACCTCTCAGACTTGCACAAAGATAGAATGTGGGACTGGGTGCTGGTTGGCATGCAGTGTTAGCCAACCAAGATATACCTGGGTTGTCCATGTTTCCTCTCCTGGTTAACAGAGCAAAGCCGTCCTAGGACTTGAGGGAAGTCCCCCAAGAGGATCCAAGGTGTAAAACGACCTCATGTAAGCCTTTGCCCATGGTTGGGGGTCAGCATAATCCTATTAAGCATGATTTTTATGTTATCACTTCACTTCGTGACATTGGGTTGTCATCATTGACCCGGGCCTAGGAGGAACTGGTCTACTGATGTTTTGGTAGGGGTTAACCAACCACTAATCTGGCCTGGAAAATATTCCCCTGACATAAGAATGGTCCCATGCCTGTGGAGAGGGCTGCACGGAAGAAATCTCT
>JADRCD010159591.1:0-20138 GCA_019843815.1 Montemys delectorum | reverse complement strand
AAGTAAAACTGCCAGATGTAAATAGCCCTTTAAATTACAACAAAATTATTGCTTTATTCAATGAAAAAGTCTATAAAACAGTATACATACATATTGTGTTACAATTTCCAAAAATAGCCTAGGAATTCAAAATTATTTTCCATTATCAAATAAATACATTTCCTTACAGTCACATAATGAAGAAGAAAAAATAATTATGTGTTCTAGCATATAGACATAAGGAAAACCATTTGTCAAAAATCAAACTATTATCTGTATATCCAAAAATAGTATAGAACTCCTATGAAATTTTTTATATATATATATATACATATATATATATATATATACATATTAGTAAAACTGAAAGTAATTCCTTTTAAAGACAAGAAAATAATGATAAGAAAGAAATAGCTTATGACAAGACAATACAGTTGGCAATATGGAGACACAGTAAGCACCTGGCATTTCAGATGCTCAACAAGTACCAAACAAGTTGCAAATTTACCCATCATACATAAAACCCTTCAAGATACAACATTTACAAAAGGTCATTATAGCATTGATCCAAAACAAAATATGTGGAGGTAAATTGAGGAATATGAGGTTGTACCATGGACTTGAAGTACCAGAGTTGAAGGAAGGAGATACCAGGTGTTCCCCAGCCTGCTCAGAGAAAAAGGGGATGGGGATTGGGGAAGGATTGTGGGAAGGTGACTGGGAGGGGCAGTGAACAGGGTTTAAGGTGAATACATAAAATAAATTAAATTTAAAAAATGAGAAATATGACTGACTTTTTTGTCGGAAAAAAATTTTAATTTGTAACTTCAGTATTTTTCATATTAGCATAGCTTGATTTTGCTATGCTATTAAAAGACTTACAATATATTTTCTATTCCCAGCACCATAGAATGTTATTGATGGTACTATTAATCATAAAAATCAGTGGAGTTCTTTAAGTAATTAAGACATAATCTATGGGTGAAACATTTTCTTCATCTATGGCATTTCTTTTTGGGGGGGGTAAAAATAATGTTTTTATTTTGGCTCCAGATACATAGGTAGCAGAGGATGGCCTTGTCTGAAATCAATGAGAGGGAAGGCCCTTGGTTCTGTGGAGGTTTGAGGCCCCAGTATAGGTGGATGCTGGTGGGGCGGGTGGGAGTGGATGGATGGGTGGGGGAAGCACCCTCATAGAGGCAAAGGGGAGGGAGAGGAAGGAGGTTGTAGGATGAGGGGCTTGTGGAGGGGGTAACATTGAAGTGGGAAATCATTTGAAATGTAAATGAATACAATGATTAATAAGAAAAAGAAAGAAAAGGTAATTTAATGTTCCTTACTCCTAACAGAAAACACAATGCTGAGCTCAGGCTTGTGCTGTTGGCCTTTATGTGTATTTTCGCATGAATGGCTGTGACACAAAGCTACATCTACTGATTTTTTTAAATTAAAATAGCAAATGGTCATACTTGCTTGTTGTCAGTATTAATAATCTTGATTAGTATTTAACTAATTCATTATGTATTACATCTTTATACTAGTTTAATCAGTTAAATAAATTAATTGACAAATGGAAGTACATTTTGATCCAAATCTAAGTTTTAAAACGAGATCACCATAAATCATTGTTCCATTTCGCCAAAATAAAGATATAATACTAATAGTTTTTCTTAATATTAACTAGTTAAAGATATTCTATATATTTTAACTTTACTCCTTTTGAGATGAATGTATTAAAAGCCAAAAATTTTCCATCAGAATAGTTCTAATTATCACAGTTCATTATATTACTCAAAATGTATGATTTATTCAGTCTACATTAAGTACAATAAAACTGAATACACTTGTAGGTAAAGTGACAGGTTTTGAACTGTATGCTTCTTGTAAGCTGTGTTGTATAAAATAGAAAGTTCTGATCTTAACTCCTCCATTCACTGCGTGATTTTAAGTATAAAACCAACGACTAGAAAAATAAAAGTGGTATCTGCACAGCCAGCTCTGTAGACCTCTGCCTGCCTCCCACTGGAAACTAGGCACAATGCCACTGCAGTTGGCCTTCCACCAGTAAGACTGACATTTTTATCACACTGTGCCCACTACCAAGACAAGATGGCTAAAGACCTAATCATTACATTACTCAGAAATCCTACTTAAGTAAACTAGGAGTGTAATTCAATTCCCTTGATTATTGGTCAGAATATGGGAAATACTATACTTTGTATTTTACAAATTCTGTATTTTGTTTTAAACTTAATAATGTATCAAAATACACTAACCAAGATTAGATATACTTTAGACATATAACCAATTTAAATTAAAGAAAATTTCAAAATAAATTTTATTGACTGCAGGTCTGAATGTTACCAATGAGATACTGAAATGTGATTCTGAATTTAGTGTATACATTTTTCTAATGTATTTCTAAATATATTATCTATATTTAAGAGAAAATTACTTTTAATTTAGACTTAATTTAAAAGTGGAATATTCAATGCCAATGAAATTTCCAATACTAGATTAACTACAATGAAAGAGAAATAAATATTTTTGAAATTATTTTACACACAGAAATTTTGAATAGTTTATCAAAAATTAAATGAATATCAAATTTGTCATTTTAGTATCTGTAGAATGTTAAAAACAACTCTTTTGTAGAACAATTGGCCTGTGAGTCCCATCTCATCTTAACAAAAAGATTGCTATGGCTAACCATAAGACTGTGTTTGTTGAATGCTTAGGGCTGTGTCATATTCAAATTTCAGGCCTTTACATATCAGGATTACACTGGAGAAAACACTGAACAAAGGGAAATTCTTATAGTAAGCAACTCTACAAATGAGTAAGAAAAAAATTGACAATACAAAAAAATGATTTAATTTGTACTAATTGGTTGTGGTTTCAAATTTCTACCATTTATTTCAAACAGTGATATGCATATAGAACATAATTTGAAAAATATTTTCCCTGGAAGACTGGCTAAGATAAAAACAAACAAGAACGTATGCTGGAAAACATGGAAGGAAGCTCAATATATGCTTATGGTTGATATGAGTGAGAGTTGTTTCTGTGATAAGAATCCATTAGTAGTTTATAAATGGCAGCTTTGAACCCTCTGAAAACAAATAGACGTGTGAAACAAATAGAACTCATGATTATTACTGATAACTATGTCATACCACCCTTGGATTGGGAAAATATGTGCAATAGAAGAAAGCCCATTTATCATTTTGCTAAATGTACATAGTGTCAAAAAACCTTTCTAAGTAATATTATACCCATAGATTAGTGAAGCCTTTAGCTCTCATTAGAAACCCTCATGATTCCATTTGACCATGGTTAATCTAGTCAAAGTTGATCAGGGTACATAAGTAGCTTTGAAGTTCTTCCCAAAGTAAATGGGATGTTGGTATCATAATGCTTTCCTAGGGACTTACATAATATTGAAGAAGAGAAGCTGAAAAGATTGCGAGAATCAGAGGTCAAGAAAGACTGCTGGACAAACAGTATATTCTGACCATGACAAGTCTGGCACACTAATGAATTCACACTAATTAGGCTAGATTATGCAAGACCTGCACAAGATCAAATAAATCAAACTTGAATGTGAAAGACGGTTATGAAATCTTACCTATTATATCTAGCTATAGGAAGTTGATGTCTACTAGTGGAGAGACTGTCAATTTTCCTCAAGGATATAATCTCTGATAGGCTATCCATGTTCTTGTAGATGTCTCTAAATCCAGGCAAATATAGATAGCACCCCTTGGACTCAGGGATTTGAGCAAAAGAGATCAATTAGATGGAAGTGGAATGGGTTAAAGACTTCTGGAAGGAGTTGAGGAAGGTGTGGTAGTAGATATGATTAAAAATATAATGTAAATATATATGAAATTTCCAAAAAAACAATAAAAAAATTTAAAATATTGTAGAAAACAATCTATTTCCTGATAGAAGGAGATATATCTGACTGCTAGTCTTGGAACAAAGGCAGCTCTCATTTTGATGAAAGTGGATTCTAGTGAGGTTGTAATTTTTATCAATGGGTTTATGACATTTTTTTTGGTTTACTTTTATTTAAAGCAAAAAAGGAGACATAAGGAACTAAATTTCAGCTCCCTTGTTAAGTGAGACATTTGACCCTGAACTCATATAGCCCAACTTGGACAGAAGAGTCAATAGATAACACAAATAATATGATTTTTACCTATTTGGTTTAGCTTGTTCGAGTGTGGCCATTCCACAGCCTATCAGGCATGTCCTACCCAAGGAATAAGAGCAGAGAACACATATCACCCAGTTTCCATGTACAGGTGATAACTGCTGGAGCCATGGATCAAAGACTTCTAACAAATGGCATGGTGAGTTAAAGTGATGCCATATTGGATGGTAAACACTATTTTCAAATATTAATAAATTGAAAAATATATTTTAGGAAGCAAGAGGACAACTTTGGAGGAATTTCCTCCTTCCTCCTTTGTGCCAGGTTTGGGGATACAACTTTTGTTTTCAAGTATGGATTCTTTGTTGACAAGCACAACTACTTGTTGAATCATCGCACCAGCCCTGTATAGTATAACTCTTAATTTTAAACATGCTTTAAACTCCTTCTTCTTTTGATAAAAACGAGTTTATAGCTGTCATGATAATTCATTCAATTCCTCAAGGGATTATATATATAAAGTTAGTAAACTGGGCTATCTCTATACAACATCTCAGAATATTTGTTTTTTGAACAGTTGCCTTTAATCTAGATGCTCATTAAAAATCTATCATCTTGGATCTAAAGAGAGCTCATCACGCTAGAGCACTGTCCATCCTTCCAATGGACCCAGGCGTGATTCTCAGAACTTATATAGAAACGCAAAACATCTGTAACTTGGGTCTAAGGATGTTTTTTTTACATAGACATACATGCAAACAAAATAGCCATGTATGTCAAATATATATATTAAAAAGAGCATATTTTTGTGCTCAATTCTGTTTAAGCTAAACACACACACACACACACACACACACACACACAAATTTTAGTACTTTGTTCATTTATATAGAAATTCAGACATGTAAAAAGGTAAAAGTGAGCACCCTCCAAAAGACTCAACAAGCAGCTGAAAGAGATAGATGCAGATATTTTCACCCAACCAATGGACATAAGCTGCTTCCACCTATGGTTTAATTAGGGGAAAGCTGAAAGAAGCTGAGGAGGATAGTGACCCTGTAAGAGGACAAGCAGTCTCAACTAACCTGGACCCCGAGATCTCTCAGATACTGGAACACCAACCTGGCAGCATACACCAACTGGTATGAAGCCCCCAACACATATACAGCAGAGGACTGTGGGGTCTGGGTTCAGTCAGAGAAGATGAACCTCACCCTCAAGAAACTGGAGGCCTCAGGGAATTTAGAGGTCTGGTAGGGTGGGGGGTAGGGGTGGGGGTATCTTCATGGAGACAGGGGAGCGGGGAGGAGGTATGGGATGTGGAACAGTTGGGAGGGGGGACCAAGACAGGAATAAAATCTGGAGTTAAAAGAAAAAACCTGTAAAAGTAGTAAATTAAAATATACATAATATTTAATAATGTAATTTTAAACCCTTGTTAGCAGTATGAATTGTCTATCTTTTGATAAAATGACACTTACTGGGAAAAAATGATCAAAGAGAGTATTATCCTCATGCTAATGCAATGTACGCTTGTATCATAGTAAAACTTTCACTAACCATTAAATAAAACTGTCTGCTTATTTAGAATCCTTGCTCTTACACACTAAAAGTCCATCTGGCTTAGAATTGTTGGGTATTTTGAGCCTAAGAAAAACAATGTTAATTAACCCGACCCCCCATATCTCCCAGGGACTAAACCACCAACCAAAGAGTAAGTATGGAGTGACCCATGGCTCCAGCTTCCTATGTAGCTGAGAATTGACTTATCTGGCCTCAGTGGGAGGGGAGGACCTTGGTCCTGTGGAGGCTACATGCCCAAGTCTAGGAGGATGCTAGAGTGGTGAGGTGAGAGTGGGTAGGTGGGTGGGGGAGTGCCCTCATAGAGGCATGGCAGGGGGCATGGGATAAGGAGTTTTAGAGGGGAAATGAAGAAGTGAGACAAAAACAGTTGGAATGTAAATAAATTAAATAACCAATAAAAAGTAAAAAATGATGAATTTTAAATAAGTAACTAGCTTCCAAATATATATTTTAAAATTATTTACTACAAATTTTTTGAAAAATATCATACAATGTATTTTGGTCGTTTCCATTTAACCTCCCCCAACTCATTCTAGATCCACCCTTTCATTCCTCCATCCCTACTTGCAAACTTTTTTTTGTTTCTTGGTTGCTCAAGAGTATGAGTACTGCTGTCATACTCTTGGATACAAGTTCTTTCTCCTGGACTTTATTCTCCTTACTAAGGGCCAAGATCTTAGAGTAAACTGACTCACAGTTTCCAATAGTTCCTCATCCATAGAGGGTTTTTGTGCCCTCCTCCCATCTCCATGCTCCAATATAGTCTTGCTTGAATTTGAGCATCACTTGTGCATACTGTTACAACCACTGTGAGTTCAGATGAGCAACTACTCTGGCAAAAACCTAAGCACTAAAGCACTAAAAGACTAAGCATGGTCATACTCTCTAACAGAAATCTCCTGAGACACCAACCAGCTAGTCAGTGAGAAATGTATTTTAAAATTAGAAAATCTTTTGTTTCTAGAATTTTCCATCATATTTTGAACTATACTTAAATATATTTAACTTAAACTCAGATAGGGATAACTATGGTACAATGACAAATTATTAGCATAGGATTTCCTGAATTATAGACAATATCTTCATTTTTATTGAAAATTATGTATTTTTAATAACTTGACATTTTCATTTTAATTAAGAGTTAAATAGCTAATAAAGAATAAAAGAAATGGTCTGTATTTAAAAAATGATTTTAATTTCAATTCATACAAGCAAAACTATATATAGTTGGAAGAGTGTATTTGTGTATGTGGGTTTGTGTGCATGCACATGCAGGCGTGTACAAATGTATGTAACAATATATCAAAAGAAGAAGCCATAAATTTGTAAGAGACTTAATTGGGTGATAAGAGAGAGGCTAGGAGTGATAAATGGAAGTGCTGGAGGGAAGGAAAAAAGGGAAGAGGGTAAAAAATACAACTGTTTTATTATTAAAAATTTTAAATCACAAAAACTATGGTCTTAGAAAATCCATATCAATATATGACCAGCTTTCCTATAAGGAGCCTTTCAAAGAACTAAAATTATAAGGGACTATCAAGTTAACATGATGATATAGAAATATTTCAGTCCCAATATTTATGATTGCTTAGCTTTATACAATGGCCTTCTAACAGAATGAGCACACTGAGCAGCTTACTTTAAAATTTTTCAATCAATCGCTGACCTGTGTGAGGCAAATACTGCATGGATTCAACCATAACAATTGTTGAATTATTTTTAAGGATTATAATTTATAGGTTTTATAATCTATAGGTAAAATATGTTTACCCTGTGGTACAATTTTTCATATATAAGTCTTTTTTTCTTTCAACTTTCAAATCTTACATGGTAATTCAAAGTGTGCAGTATTCATAAAATACACTTATGTTCTGCTTAATATTAATAGTTCTTAATAACCATGATCTGTTTCAGTCACATACACTAATGCAATAATTATGGCTTACAACTTCCAGTAAGCAAAGGTCTATTTGACATGCTGCATTTGGCATTAATATGAATTTTTTTAGCTTAGCATAAATTTGTATACCAGATGCCTTCCTGTAATTAACACACTGGGAATTGAGAGCTGTAGCGTTTTCTGGTAACAATTTTCCCATCCAGTTGACATCTGTGATTTACACCTCTAACTCACTTTCAATATATTTACATAATCAGTTCAAGTTAAGTGGAAATTATAAATTCTTACATTTTTTATAAGCACTATCCCCTAAAGTGATTTAAAAAAAATATTAAGATAAAATTCATTCTTTTCCCCTTCCTTTTCTTTAAATAAAATGCTTATCAAATTATCTGACTGTACACATTTATTAAAAAAATAATAGGAAATTTCACTGTCATGGAATATACATATAATCAAGACACTTACATTTATTATAAATTTTCCAGGATATCCAAGTTATCTTTGATGTCATTATTTTATCACTATTTTAAAAACTATTGGTATCTTGAAAATATTTATGTGATCACTTGTTTTTTGCTGTTTTTGTTTGTTTCGTTGTTTTTGGTTTTGTTTGTGTGAGTGTTTTTTCTACATGTGTACCATATCCTTTCATTGCCATCTGAGTTCAGAAACAGGCATTAGATTCCATAGAACTAGATTTACAGATGTTTTTCAATTACCATATAGATGTTAGGAATTAAGCTCAAGTTGTCTAGAAGAATACCTAGTACTCTTAACCATTTAAGCATTTCTGCATCCATAGTTACATGGCTTTCATTGATGGGTTGGTCAATGAATTGCTTATTTTCCTATTTAGTGATTAAGGAAACTGAAGTATAAAGTTTTAGAGGACTTACTTAACTTCTCAGGCATCCTTTTGTATGTGAAGGCAGACTTGACTTTCTCTAAATCTATAGCTACTTTAGCTGTAACAAAGTATTTTGAAAATTGAATAACTGTAGAATTTGGTAATATATTACAATTAAGGTTTGAAAATTAGATGTTATTTAGCCAATAAAAACTACATAATATTGAAAGACTTTTTAAAAGTTTGTTATGCAGTTGCAAATACTCTATGGCAAAACTGTCTTTGAAATGAAAACAAGAATATTATGAAAATTCAAGAATATGTTTAAACAATCTTCTTATACAAATTTCTTTGCCATATTAATTTGTGTAAAACCATAAGATCAGTCTTCTAAATAGATTTGTAAAAAAATAATTAACATTATATGTTACAAGACTTAATAAATTGCAAACAAAATCTTATGTATATGAATGTTGTATACATGAATCTTGTTTTGCCTTTTTGGCATTACTATTTATTTTCTTTCTTACTTAAGAAACTATTTTTTAAATCTTTCTACTTATTTTGCTTAATATATTTTTGAGGACTAGAACAGATCACAAGAAGAAATAATAACTTAGAAAGCTAAGTAGGAAAGAACGTTTTAAGAACTATATTTTAATTACTTAAAATATGATAGCCAGAGGAGAGGAGAGGAGAGGAGAGGAGAGGAGGGGGAGGGGAAGATGGAAAAAGAGATAGATGTTAGAGGGTAGATACTGGGACACTGTAGATGTTTGAAAGGCAACAACTATGCTAAGGAACTTAGGTAGTGAAGTTACATAGACTCAAAAGATATGAAAAAGTCTAGAACCAAATGAGTGATTGTCTGTCTGATTTTACAACTGTTCTGGTGTTAAGGGATAGAGGTGGAAACCCCAGAAACTATTCATGGTAAAAAGAGAATGTCTCACTTAACGTGAATCCCCAAGATTATTGTGTTCTCCTGTGAACAAAATCATCATGGGAGGAAGAGGGTGAGAGTGATCTGGGTTAGAAAAGGAAGGGAGAAGGGAAAAGGACAGGAACAGGTGTTGGAGGTGAGGGAAGACAGGACAGAAGCCCAGAGGGTCTGGTCATGGAAATATGGAACAACATGAGGTGAGGATGGGGGGAACCTCTAGAAAGTACCAGAGACTTGGGTTCTGAGAGGATCCCAGGATCCAATGGGCATGACCTTAGCTGAAATGCCCAACAGTGGTGAGATGGAAACTGAAAAGACTACATCTAGTAGATTGACAGGATCCCGTGTGGAGGGATGGGGTCACCAACCTACCTTCAAAAATTTTGACCCAGAATTGTTCCTGTCTAAAAGAAATTCAGGGACATAAATGGAGCAGACATTGAAGGAAAGGACATCCAGTGACTGGCCCAATTTGCAATCTATCCCGTGCACAGGCATCAAACCCTGACACTATTTCTGATACCATGGTATGCTTGCAGACATTAACTTAGCATGCCTGTCCTATGAGAGGATCTACCAGCAGCTGAATCAGATGCAGATAGTTACAGTCAACCATTGGGAAGGTCGGGAACCCCATGGAAGTGTTAGAGGTAGGATTGAAGGAACTGAAGGGGAGTGCAACTCCACAGGAAGAACAACAGTACAAATAACTTGCCCCCTGAGAGCTCCCAGACACTAAGGCACTAACCAAAGAGCATACACAGCCTGGTCCAGGACTCCTGGTATATATCTAGTAGAGGATTGCCTTGTCTGGCCTCAGTGGGAGAAGATGTGCCTAATCCTGTAGAAACTTGATTGCCCAGGAAGGAGGGGTACTGCTGGGGATAAAGTTGGGGAGGCTGTGTGGTGGGGGAGCACCCTCTCAGAAGCAGAGGTAAGGAGGGATAGGATGAACAACTAGGGGAGGGAGGACTGGAAAGGGGTCAACATTTGTAATGTAAATGATTTAATAAAATACAGCATGTGTATAGTAGAGGATTACAAATTTGATCATCAATAGGAGGAATGGACCTCAGTCTTGTGAAGGTTTTGTGCCCCAGTGTAGGGGAATGCCAGGGACAATAAGTGGGAGAGGGTGGGGTGGCAGGCATGGGGAGGGGGGAGGCAAAAGGGGTTTGTTCTTGTTGTTTTTGTTTGTTTGTTGTTTGTTTCTTTTGGAGGGAAACCTGGGAAAGGAGAAATTTACATGTAAATAAAGAAAATATCAAAAAAAGAAATCCCTAAGACAATTTGCTTGTTTACAGCAAATTGTAAACAAGACATATTAAAAACCACAAAAAACGATAAAACCAACAAAATTATTCTCTACTAAAATTTATTCTAGAATGAAATAAAAAAAACAAACAAACAAAAAAACACAAGTGAATACCTTTTACTATCTGTTCATGAGTTTGGTATAGTCTTATCCTACCTCATAATACCTCATATCTATGTGTAACAGCATTTAAACTTTTCCATGCATTTGTAAATATTTTATATACTTATTTCTTTTTTTATTCAGGTAGAGATGTAATTGAGGTAAGAATTTCAATAAACACAAAAAAATTGATTTTAGAAAATATAATTTAGTGCATTTTATTCTGAAAATTTTCTGTAACCAGTTTATGCTACTCTTGAAAATTATCAACCAATTAAAAACTCATTTAAAAATATTAATTTTTATGGATATGTATCATACTAATACTATAATCCCTTATTGAAAAATCAGACATAATTTTATGACTACTCTTTCAGAAAATAAACCAGAATGAATCTAATCGATTAACAAATATATCACATCTGTTTAGCTTTATAAAAAAACCTACATTTCAAAAAGAAATTAAATTATATCAGATTAATATTTACTTTGTACCTTAGCATGTGACACACAAATGACCATTAAATAAATGCTATGAACTAACAGCTGTACTTGTGCCTTTGTCCTTGTGGCCTCAGCATTTGACATGTTTGTTATCTGATATATTGTATGTATCAATAAACAGTATTTTTATTGTGAATTATTCTATAGTATTTATATGTATAAAAATTAATTTAGTTTTTATTATGAGGGTAACTATGACCTTTCAGAATTATTTTGAGAAGTTTAAACAAATTTATTTATGAATATGTACATTTAAAACAATGAGAAAAATTAGATATAAATTTGTATATAACAACTATGCAAAATTCACTAGTTAGTACAATACATGACAAAATTTAAACATGTATATTGTATATACTTTTATTTGATCCTTAAATTCATATTTATTATTTTATAAAATATCACAATTTTTACATATTCAAATATTAATATTAGAAAATTTGACATTCAACATACAAAATTCATGCACTGTACACTAGATTGCTTTCCTAGCCTGTTAGTAATAACTGGACTTTTCATTATTAACCTTACTTCCCAAGCTTAGCTAAAAGAAGGTCATGGCCTCAGTTAGCAGAAATATCACTAGTGTTTTGCTTGCTTCATGAATAATTCATAATCCATTTGAGCTAAATGAACTGCAGAACACTATTACAATTAACATTCAGCTCTTCTATGGATTTGGCTTAACTCCCTGTAGTATAGTATTTGTAATGAGAAGCAAGAGACAATTTTCCATGGTATCTAACATGCCACCATGGACTCTAATGTTACCTTAAGAAACTGGTGTCTCAATGCATTCAAGCTGTGACTCCTTCCTAAGAACCTAGCAGGTGCATAAAATTCATCAAAGTCATCAAGGAACAAAACATCATTTTAAAATACCTGAATTTAAATTGATAATAAACCGGATGAAACACCATATTTTGACACAAACAGAACTATTAGTCATAGATATGGTGATTTTACTCTCACTTGATTCACATGAGTTTATTCTCCAACATTAGAGAGGTATTTTACGGTCTTTAAAAAAATATATCACATCCTCTCTATCCATTTCCCATATCTTTTAAATCACATAAAAAAAGAAGGCATGTCACTTTTGAGGTGTAAAACTTTGATATAACCCAAAGGTTTGATCACTTGGCCATTAAACTAACATGCTGGGATATAACAAATGCACAGGGAAAGGAGTAGAGCAACAATGGACATTTATTTTTTTTTCAAAAAAATTCTACACAACCACTGAATTCAGTATTATAACTATTATTCCAGTGTAAACGCAGATAAAGTTAAGATTTTAGCTGACTTTTTGGTTGCCTATCCTCATCAGCTTTACTGTCTTTGTACAAATTAAACTTGAGGTTTTATGAATGAGAAGTCTTTTTACTAAATACACTGAGTTATAATTGCAATGATATCCAGAGGCTGTGGCTCATCCATCCTTACTCTTCTGTCAGATTTGCACAAAGCATATACAAGCATCACTATGTAATGTAGCTAAAACTTTGAAATTTTTGGAGGCTTTGTCTAAAATATTTTAAAACTTTTAAATTGCATAAAATTGAGAAAACTCCTATGTAACTGCTCTGAAATGATATGATTTCTTTAATTCCCTATACCTATTAATAGAGATGTGTGCAAATTAATTCCTTATACCTTATACCTATACCTATACCTGTACTATGAGGTGTGTGCTAAAACCACTTAAAAACTTACTTGAGCTCCTGTTTCCCTGAATCCATTCCCTTAGGTCCTAAATTAAGGCCAACACATTTACATCTCTAATTCTGTGTCCGATGAATTTTTTTTTATTTCTTCTTTATTATCAAAGGACAAACCTTAGTTTTACATATTATTTTAATATTATGTATGTATATTTGTGTGTATCTTGTTTTTTTCTATGTACACCACATCTATACAGCTGTTCATGTAAACCAGAAGAGGGCACCAGAACCGCTAGTGTTTCTCAGCTACTTGATATGGGTGCTTGAAACTGAACATGGGTTCTTTAAAAGAGCACCAGATAGAAGAACTGTTATTGACAAACATTTCACATATATTTTTACTTGATTTTCTCAGGTATTCTATCAATCAGGTTATGCAGGTGACAGTTATCTATATGTACACGTGTCTATACATACACAAAAACATATACACTACAAATATATGACGTGTGTGTATTTGTATGTGTGTAGAACAAAATTTATATATACTATTTAGATGATTCTAATTTGTTCTTAGGATTGTGGAGTACTAGTCTATTCAATCTATGATAAGAATACCCTACCTATTTAAAACTGTACACAACTTATGGTTTCAATGGCTTTATGCATTCTTTGCATTCTTGTATTAAAAAATCTGACCTTCTACTCATTCATAACCACCAATTTTAATAAATATGAAAGTTCTGGCTGCCTGCTAATGTTGCTGATATTTACATGAGCTAATACAAGAAAACATTGGGAAGAGTTTTTAAAAGGACACTATTTTTGATAATATATTGTTTTTTAATTGAAACAATAAGAAAAGAGATGTTTCTAACACAGAATCAAAAAGAAAATGTCAGATATATCTCAGATTTATGTACTGAGGGCTGTTGACGTTTAGCTTACAAGACAAATATCCTCTAATTGCTTTGCTGACAAGCTCATCACAGAGTATACACATGGGTACTGCTCAGTCATAAAAATGCATTAGAATTACAAAATCAGTCTTGTTTGGGATACCATCCCCTGAGAGATAATGATGTAATTGGCCCATTATAGGTTTTTGTTATTACTATGATTGTTATTACTATGATGTCAATAGAAGAGAGCCAACCCAATGATAGAGTGACAAAGATCTTTAGCTTACATTTTATCTTTGTATTCCAACCTACAAAAGAAAAAATCTGCTTTTTACAGTAGAGTTTAATTTGGCAAGAGAGATGTCTTCAAATGAGTATTGTCAAGTTAGGGAAAACGTTGTTAAAAACTTAGAAGAGGAAATAAATGACATCCTTCTCCAAAAATGAAAAGAAATATGTCTTATTATGAATAAATTAGTAAAATATGTGAAATAAAATAGCTTGGCTACAATATCCATACATTATTGATAAGGACAGCCTTAGTCCTTGTACATGTTAGGAAGTGGAAAGTTGGTATAACAAACAAACACTCAACAAATTTTTCTTGTCCCCAGTATATTTATTCTACAATGTAAGGTTTAGAGTATATCTTCCTGTACAGTGTTAATAAGAAAATTTGTCTTATAATGATGATTTAAGTTGAGAAATTCTCAAAGATTCTTCCATCTCAGTGAATATATTCTAGTATCCAGAATAATTAAACTATTTCTTATATTCATTTAGTCTATTAGTAAACACGAATCAAGAAACATAAATGTTGTAAGCTAAGGATATTTTCTACCCAGGAAGGCTTGGGAATGTAATGGGTTGACAAGAAAGTTCCTAGCCATTGACAACAGAAAACATCTGAATACCCAAACACACATATGAAGCATTTACCTTTAAATGATAGACATTTATCTTATAATATTTTCACTGTATTATATGAGAGCTTGATTATTGTTTAATTATTAGTCACCTGGACTTTCAGGCCCTGAAAAGAAAGGAAAACAAAGGAAAATGAAAGAAAAGAAAAGAAAAGATAAGATAAGAAAGAAAAGAAAAGAAAAAATGTAACTTTCTTTTTGAGAATCAGGAGCACAACTTCAGCCTATATTTCAACGTTGATGTACTCAACAAACAATGGCTCAATAAAGAAACAGATGGGTGATCTGTGGAATGAAGAGGAAAAAGCTCATTGACAGAAGTGGATAATAAAAAAAAGAAACAAAAACAAACAAATAAAAACAAAAATCAAACAAACAAAAACAAAAAAAATCTGTATTTCTGGAAGGTGTGAAGGATATAATGAATTAAGTCGATAGCCATTAGTCATGTCTGTGGGTACAAAAAAATATTCAAAGTGTTTGCATTCTTGATGACAAAGTATATTGATGTTCTTTTATAAATATTTCATAAAATCAACTGGAAAAAGGAAAAAAGCTTGTTCTAAAAATTAAGTATTTTATGACTTTTAACAAGACTTGTAGTCTACAACTGTTGGAAGAAAGTTGGTGAAAAACTAGTAACTAAAGAATATAACCTATAATCATAGTGTCTAAGAAGATGGGGGAGATAACAGCACACATGGTGTGAGAGTCCAAAAGGAGCTAGCTATTAGGGAAGTGAGCTAGCTATTAGGGAAGTGAGCTAGCTATTAGGGGAGGGAGCTAGCTATTGGGGGAGGGAGCTAGCTATTAGGGGAGGGAGCTAGCTATTGGAGGAGGGAGCTAGCTATTGGAGGTAGTAAGGTACGAAGTGAGATGGGATGGGGACAGAAGAAGGAGATGGCTGGAATAAAATCGATAAATATCATTTTAATAAACTTATATGTGTCAAAATCTAGTGCTTGAAGCTGGTTTTGCAATGTATCATTCACTTAGAAGCTAGTGGGCCAGGCACTATTGTTCATGATGGAGAGAACAACAAAGGCAATATTCACAATCGGTTACTGCCATTTACACTTCGATGAGAAGAGATATTATAAAAAATATACATGAATAGATTATACTGCAGAAAATATAATTACAGATGCCAAGAAAGAAAATAATTTCATGGGTGGGATATTAAGTATCTAGAGTTAGAAAGAGTGTCACTTACAAATGGCATCTGGGGAGAGTTCATCGAAATGTTGATTTGCTAAGTGCATGGCTATATGTTGACCATTGCTGTAGCATAGAAAACCACTGAAATGCTGCTTTCTTATCGCGAATAAATGACATAAAATGGAAGTCACTAACAGCCAGTGCTGCTCTTAATATCGAGATGATCCTCGAGAGGTTTCCTTTAAAATTTAGACAAACTCCATTCAAGCAGCATTAAATGAGAAAACTTGGGCTTATTCTGATTCACAGATCTTTGCAAAAGTTAATTTGGATAGTAAATGAAAGGAGTTTTATTTGACTACCAGTAGACATTATTAAGTCAGAAAATTTATTCATTCACAAACATTTGGAAAATAAAAAAAGCAAAAGAAACCTGCCAAGATAAAACCTCAGAAGTTGGAACAAGAGACAAGTCGATTCAGAACAAAATAGAGCAAAACCTAATTTATTTACAGCTCCTCCCTTTTTATGACCCCTCTTCCCTGGTGGGGAAGGCGATATGATACTTTTGTTATTATCATTTTACACAGAAATACACGGAGACTCAGAAAATTAAAGTGCCCTATATACTGGGCAACTACTCTGACATCTGAGTCTTCTTATTAGTAGTGCAATTGTTGCTTCACATATTTACCGAGTGAGTTTAAATTGTTCAGAAGCTACATCAGTCTAAACAAAAGTTGTCAGAGCTAGAGATGTAATCATGTTGCCTGAGAATAAAAGAACTACCCTTAAAAAGGAAAGGCACCTGAATTTGAATAGTGAGTGCTGTGTCATCTAGAGGAGTATAAATATCCTCATTCTAATTTCTTAGGAAGATTAAGGTGTACCAATCCAACTCATTCAGTTAGTGTAGTGTATTCAGAAGTCCTGCTGCAATTATTTGCAGAAGTATGAAAAAAAAAGCAACTAGACTTCCTTTGTTTAAAACTCAAGGATTGTTACATATTTTTTCATCTGGCACAAATATTGAAGTCTTCAAGAAAGAGCTGCATTAAGCAAGAGATCCTGTCTTAGCTCCACTGATCATCTGAAAATGCTGACTGCCAAGCTGCCAATTGGGTTCTCAAAAAATAGACATATCAGCTACTGAATCAAACAGCTGTGAACCTCATAGCTGCCACCAGGGGCTAATCAAGAAACAACTGAAAGATATACCTGCAGAAAGCCAGGATAAATTGTGTTAGGAAATATTGGATTGCTATAAAATGTTCCCTTTTGTAGTTGGCGGGCATACCTTGACTTGAAGTAAGCATTCTGTAAATAAAGTTGCATTTTCCTTGAACAGAAATTCTGACATGTAATGGTTCTAAACGAAACTTAATTACAGTTTGCTGTTTTTATTCACAAACTGCTTGGGAAAAATATGTTCAAGTAGTATAAAAACAATAAGGAAATGATAAAAATACTATTGTGTTTTTAATACATCTTAAATTACAATCCCTGTATTACTTATATTTGAAACATTACAGATGAGCAGAAAAAGATAGGAGGCATATTTTTGAGACCAGTCAAATATAATCGCTACTGTATTCAAAATTATTCCATGATGGTATAAATAAAGATCCTTGTGTAGTTAAATAATATCATAGATGAGAAGAGCATTTTCTAGCACTCACCACTGTAAATTTACGGTTTTCTTAGTAACAATAAAATATCTCAGAGGAAGTAAAACCACGTAAATATTTCTTTGTTCCTAAATTTCATCTTTCCCAAGTTGGATGCATGGGAGGAATTTGTCTCCAAGGATTTTAACACAAAGTAGGTGCTTATAAAATATTTCAGTTATATTAAAATGTTAGTTTTCCTTTCTTCTAATCCTCTTACTGAAGAAATATATTTTTGTTAATTAATTTATTTATTTAGTCCACATCCTAATATCAGGGCCCCTGTCCTTCCAGTTCCCCATCACACACAGCTGTTCTTCTATTCCCCAGCCATTGTACATTTGTTTGAATTTAGTTTATTAGGCCTTGGAACAAGCACAGTGAAGCTCTTTTGCCACAGTTATCCCACCTCACATAAATATTTGAAAGACCTGGATAATTTCGAAAGGGTGCAATTTTTTCTAGTACTGCACACAGACTGCCATTACCTGTCAATTTTTGCTTTATTATTTCTACCGAGAGAACATATGAGTATGTTCATATGCTGTCTGAGGCATACTGTTTTAAGCCCTAGAGATACAAAAGTAAACAAGGGATCACAGTTCCATAAAGTATGGTGCTTTATATAATTTTCTCTCTATGGACAGATCACAAAGCCAAGAGATCTTCAATTCATCTTTATGGCACTTTCAGCCAGTATGTACCTTGCTTTGCAGGTGGTAAATATCAAAATAGCTTAATATTGTCTTAAAGTCTAAAGAAAGTGTGGATGGGCTTTCACGTAAAGTTCCTCTTTAAAGTTGTTTTAGTATCATGTCTTTACATGTGAGGTAACCAAAGTTATGTCAGGACTCTAAGAGTTGATGTAGGTATAGGGAATGTAATAAACTGAGAAGAATTCAACAATGATTTGCATACATTTACTGCAGCGACAAGGAGCTAATTCATTGATCTTTCTTGTTCTGACTCCTATATTACAGATTCCATTTGTGTTTTCTATTTTAAATAATAAACATCTCCTGTCATTTTAGAATACCTTAGTTATTTGAGAAAATATTGTTTAGTATTTGAGGTTTTTATATCTCTGCATAAAAATTTGTATCTTGGTAAAATATTTAAATGTAATATTATTTCACTAGCAAATATCTGTTTAAGGTTTATAATTCATTTGTTTGCTTAACAGCCCCTAACAGTTATTCTTTATCACTAGAATAAAAGGATGCATACAAAGATTTACATGCCATGCCATAACTAAACTGATTCAAATAATTAGTAAACTGGAAATGGACATCAGTGGAGCAAAGATGAATGACAAATAAATCAATTAAGGGTATTAAGACATATTTCATTATAAATAGAATTTAGCAAAATGATTACTGCAAATACAATTGTTACAGCTGATATTAGAAAGATTGTGAGGGAAAAAAACATATTGTTCTGAAATGAACAGTTCTTCACAATGGCTTAAACAATGAAATCATTTTAAGAATTTAACACATGAAGCTGAAGAACTCAGCAGAAGAAAGACCCACAAAGTGCTTTTTTAAAAAAAAAATTAGGTATTTTCTTTATTTACATGTAAATTTCTCCTTTCTCAGTTCCCCTCCAAAAAACAAACAAACAAACAAACAAAAACAACAAGAACAAACTCCTGTTGCCTCCCTCATCCCCATGCCTGCCACCCCACCCTCTCCCACATATTGGCCCTGGCATTCCCCTACACTGGGGCACAGAACCTTCACAGGGCGGAGGACCTCTCCTCCTAATGATGATCAACTTTGCAATCCTCTACTATGCACATGCTGCCAAAACAATCAGTCTCACCATGTGCTTTTTTTTGCTATAAGAAGGAGATAAAATCCATACTTATAGTGCAGAGCTGTCCCAGGGCTCTCCTAGAATGGTAGGAGATGTGTAATAGATATAAGATCTGAATTTTCCTTTTAATGACACATCAGACACATTGTGATGCATAAGTGATCTGGAAATAACAGCCATTCACAAAACAAGCATGAAAGACTATATAGAATCTACACAGCTCTGGACTTAAGTAAGACCCACCCACTAAAACAAAACTGAAAAACATGAGATTTTAATGAAATATAGATACTGGTCCATTAGACTCATGGATAGAGGATGGTGGATCTTTTCCAGAACACAGAGAAACAATGGACAGAATTGAGTTTGGGTTTTTTTTATTTTTGGAATAATACAAATTAAGAAATGTAGGGAAAATTTTTTAAAAAATCGTTGGACAAATAAATGAGGACCTCAGAAGTGGTAAATTACCAAGTAGGTAGATTTTCAAAAAATGTATGTCTTATAATTATGTGTTAAGAACAAGCACACACCGGGTGGTGGTGGCGCACGCCTTTAATCCCAGCACTTGGGAGGCAGAGGCAGGGGGATTTCTGAGTTCGAGGCCAGTCTGGTCTACAGAGTGAGTTCCAGGACAGCCAAGGCTATACAGAGAAACCCTGTCTTG
>JADRCD010159580.1:0-15266 GCA_019843815.1 Montemys delectorum | reverse complement strand
AAAAAAAAAATCAGCTGGGAGGGTACTTCAAACTGTGCTAGGAGGAGGTGAGAAAGGGGATGTTTTGTGAGTGAGATAATTTTTGACAAAAGCTATAGAGTCAGGGGTCCTCATTTGTTAACACGCTCACCACGTTTGGGAGCATCTGCTGTGGATAGGGCTCAGCAGAGTGGTGTCTTTGTGAACAAGACTTGGCTCTTTTGTCACTGACTTACGTTTAGGATAATCAGAAACTAGGTCAGGTGGAGATTATTAGTTCATCCTCAGATAGTTTAGTCTGTAACTAGTTAGCTGGCACACGTTAAGTGACTTAGTGAAGTCAATGATGTGGAAACATTGAAATTCAAATCCTAGTATCTTCCTAGTCAGTCAGTTCCTCTCCAGCTTACAAAGGACAGTTTTCTTGTCCTCAGTCATTTGCCTTTCCCTGTAGGTCCACAGTAGGAGACCTTGCTTCTGATTCAAGCAATCTCCTGATTCTCCAAACACCAAATTCATGAACTTCCCACCTCCCTCTCTATATCATTTCTCACTACTTCATTTTGGGTTCTGAGTCTAGGCTCTCTCGCCTGATAAATATGTACTCCTGAATTACCTCCTGCCATGCCCTCATAATGAATTCCCCCCTGCATAAACACATAGAATTTGTAAACTTGAGTAAGATACCATTCCAGAATGCCACTTATTCCTTCCAGCTAAGATTCCATGGCTCCTCCTTTTATGGAAATGTTGAAGAAGTTATTTATAGAATAGATGCACTCCTTGTTTCCCAATCTCCCTCAGAGTCATTTTGCTTAATGACTCTAATTAAGATTTCTTAGGACTTTCATGTTGCTAAAGTCAGTGTTCAGTTCTCATTTCAAGAGTACTTAGTGGAGTTTCTTTTTCTTTCTTAGTGTCCTTGCTTGTTTGGAGATGCCCTAAATGTGTTCTGTGGTTGACACTAGGATTGGTTACTTTGCTGAATAATCTTGCTTCTTATTTTTTTTTTTTTATTTTTTGAAAGTAAAATACAATCATAGGACATTTTTTTTTACCTTCTTTTTCTGTCTCCAACCCTTTGAATACACCTAAATATATAAATACAACCAGTTTCGTTTGTATAATATTACTTATGCATATGTTTTTAGGGCTGATCACTAGGAATTAGAAACTAGTTCATATGCTCTTCTTTGGGGAAGAACTCCGTTCTTGGCATGCCATATTGCCTGTAGTTCTTTGTCTAGGATTGAGGCACTATGAGACTTTCCCATTCCATGTTAGCAGGTCTATCAGTATCATTTTTGTTCAGGTCTTGTTTAGGCAGTCATGTTGGTGAGGCATCATGAGAATAGCTTCTCTGACATTTCTAGGAGACGTAATCTCACCATAAACATTCTGTTCCTCTAGTTCTTACAATCTTTTTGTTCCTTCTGCTAGGATCCCTGAGCCTTATGTATAAGAGTTGTGTTGCAGATGTATCAGTTAGGACTGGACACCACATGGTCATTTGCTCTCTGCATTTTGATCAATTGTGGTTTTCTAGAATGATCTCCATCTGTTGCAAAGAAAAAAAATTTTTTTTGATGAGTGGTGTGAACCTCTGTGGGAGTAAGGATAAATAATTACAATGTAGCTAGGAATTAACTGATTTGATAAGGTGGCAATTGTAGGTTCTTCTCCGTAATTCATGACTTCACAGACCCTGAGTGATTGGCTGGTTTTCCAGTACCAGGAATGATTTACTTCTTGCTGAGTAGGTCTTAAATTCAATTAGAGATCTGTTAGTTACTACAAAGAAATGAGTGTCACTATTACATTCTAAGAGCTAGTGTGCCATTCTGGTGTTGTTTTAGTTCTTTTGTTTTGTTTTGTTTTGTTTTTTGAGACAAGGTTTCTCTGTGTAGCCCTGGCTGTCCTGGAACTCACTCTGTAGACCAGGCTAGCCTCAAACTCAGAAATCTGCCTGCCTCTGCCTCCCAAGTGCTGGGATTAAAGGCGTGTGTCACCACCACCCGGCGTTGTTTTAGTTCTTAAGCATCTTAGCTGGATATGAGTATTGTTTGTTTCCCTCTCTTGGAACCTTGCATGATGACTTCTGGTATCAAGAAAGATAATCCTTACGGAGAAAGCT
This sequence comes from Montemys delectorum, assembly GCA_019843815.1. Lineage (NCBI taxonomy): Eukaryota > Metazoa > Chordata > Mammalia > Rodentia > Muridae > Montemys > Montemys delectorum. The sequence goes on along the minus strand of JADRCD010159580.1, from coordinate 13,153 downwards.
TTCATGTCAGAACAACTCAAGACCTCTGGGTCCTGTGTCTGAAGTACATGGTATCTTCAGGAATAGTGTTTTACCTTCCACCTCTTGGGGGCAACCAAGAGTAATAGCAATAGTCTGTTAATGTTTTACATGAGTCTTGGGAAAACCTGACCAACAAACCAAATGGGGGCTTCTCATGTCTATTGTTGGTTTTTTTGTTAGGTGATCTTTGGCTTTTGAAGAGAGAATTGTCACACCAGATGGGAAGATTTCACTTAAAAAGTAAAAGTATACACACACACACACACACACACATACACACACACACACACACATGTATGACTTGCAATTATATGTATTATACTTATGTACTGTATGTGTGACTTGCAGTTTGGGGTACGTAAATAATGATTCCTTATGACTGTTTCAGGTGCCCTTATGTTATTTTATCCTCCTACGTCCTCCTTCTGTATTAATCTCTCTTCTGACCCTAATTAAAGACCTCTGTTTTCCCATTTTCTCCTTCAAATCACTTGTACCGTTATTCTCCTCTCTATTGCTCCCCACTCACACCCTGGCAATGTCTTGTTTTACTTTCCTGGTTTCTGCAGTTACTCACATCTGAGAACTTGGAGCTAGGAACCTCAGAAGAAAGGGAACATGTGACATTTATCTTTCTGGCTCAGGTTCCCTCACTTAATGTGATCTTTTCTAGTTTCATCAACTTGACCAAGCTCAACTCTGGCACAGAGATACAGGATCTGGCTGGGCAGAGAGGTTTGAGTATGGTTTACAAGAAGGCTAAAGGCTGGTGTAATTTCACTCTTTAAGACTCCTAAACTTTGAAAGACTTAGGACTCAGTTCCAAATTTCCTTTTTCTATTTGTATTCATTCTCTGTGCAATCTCCAGATTTTAACATAGGGATTTTTATCCCTATGCCACTTATACTTCTAAGGTCTAATCTGATTATCTCACAGAAACTTCATGTGAAGTACATAAATGTGAATTTCTGATCTCTTAGCCTCCTGCAATTCTATTCTTCCTATAATATCCCCAACCATAACAAATAACATTTAATTCACAGAGTTGCTCAAAACTCTTAGAATAATTTTTCATTCCTCTTATAATTTGGCACCCTGGACTCAATCAATTAACAACTGATGCCCTGTAGCTGGCCACTTCTCACCTCTTACAGATAAAATTGTCACCTCTACTACAATTGCCCATTATGCACCTGGCTTCTCACTAGGGTTCTTGCTTCCTAGTAGGCTGTGCCCACCCACTGGCTGCATGTATCATTGTACTCAGGGTTTTACTATTACTTCAGACATCTGTTCAATCCAGCTCCTGACCTCCAACCTCATTTGTTAACATTGTTCACTGAATTATTTTTCTTTACCCAGTTCCTGGGGGACCCTCAGATTATGAATTCTCCAGGGCCATCACATATTCTGTTTAATATTATGACCGGAATACTCCTTCCTCAGCTATTTCCTGGGGGTGCTTCGCTATGGTATGGATGGGAGGTTATGGCATCTCCTACTAAATGCAGATATCCTGTTTGTGCAGCTTACTTCATTTATTCATGGTATGCATCTCTACCTGGTGTATCATTCACCAGTAATGGCCTTCATGTGAAAACACAAAGTCTCTGAGACGTGAGCTTACTGCATTTGGATCACAACTGTATTCTAAGGGTCCAGTACATAGAAAGGCTCTCAATATGTATTGACTGAGATGTCAGATATAGCAGTAAAATAAATGCCCAGTTAGATGTTAGATCAATAGCAAATAATATTTATAGTTAAATATGTCCAAAGTGTTGCCCAAATTTTATCTGTCTGTTCTATAAATTTTTCATCATTAGCCTGGAACTGTGATGAACTATATCATATGTGTTCAGTATTAGTAGCTACAGCAACATGTGTATCCTGAAGAGTTTGCTTTTAAATGGTTGGCCACTAATTGAACTTGGAAATGTATGTTTATTCTGCTTTTAAAACAAATCTCAAGAGCTGGAAGCTGTTCAATTTGGGAGTATACTTATGAGGAGTGCAATTACCTTACCATGAAGTGAATTAACTTACTATGTTAGAAGCATCATCTACACCTCCCATGACTAAAAGTTCCCAATATTAAAGGATTTGGGCCACTTAATTGCTTAAGAATATTAGGGATGAGCTGTCTGAATATGAGGACAATCAGTTTTATATATGATACAAAGATCAAGAGAACCAAATTTTGTTCATTAATAATTTAAGGGAGTTGGTGAGAACCACAGGCAGTGCTGCCAGCTGGTAGTGAATATGAAGTCACTCTGGTGCTGTTACCACAGTTACCTGTAGACTCTAAAGCATGAAGGTGCAATTTGGATCAGTGACTATTGATCTTTGGGGAACTAACATCCATATGTGTCATCATTTCATTTATTGGAGTTTACTTTTTATGCAAAAAGCAAGGGTTTGTTGTGACTTCAGCATGTTTGGGAAACGAAATATGTCTATTCTGGGCCAGAATCTTGTGGGTATTATCAGGTAAAGTTCACTACTTTTCTATGAGATGAAATTACAGGAGGCATGTGATGAGAGGGTTTCAGAAGCACACAGATGTATGTTCAAATTGAAATTCCAGGAAAAAGAAAAGTTCAGTGAGAGCAGACGGTTAGCAAGATGAAGAAAGGTATGGAAGGTTGCTAGTTATAGGTGGACACTTCGATGCAGTGTTGTTGCTTTTATAGTCCACTAAAAGTCAAAGTTACCTGTGAGCTGAGTCTGTGGGGAAGGCAGAAAGAAGGAAGGAAATCAGAGATCAAATGAGATCCCAGTAGCCAACTCTAATCTGGAGCCTGAAAATGGCAAGAGAATACACTTTGTTGAACAGAGTGAGTGCTTCTGGATTAAGGAGCTTAAGCAGGCTGAGGTCCAAAGAGTGCCAGAGGCTTGCTGAGGTCAAAATACTACATGTTCTTGTCTGTTTTTTTTTGTTTTTTTTTTTTTTTTTTGGTTTTTTTTTGAGACAGGGTTTCTCTGTATAGCCCTGGCTGTCCTGGAACTCACTCTGTAGACCAGGCTGGCCTCGAACTCAGAAATCCTCCTGCCTCTACTTCCCAAGTGCTGGGATTAAAGGCGTGCGCCACCACCGCCCGGCTCCTGTCTATTTTCAGTAATGCAGTGCCATGGGTTTGAGAGAGATGCCCGCTTCCAGCGTGGGAGAGCTAGCCCTGAGAGCTGGAGAGTTGGAGATCTGGCCCTTCCACTTGTGCCTGCTACAGCACTCTGGAGAGATGTCCCCCCTCCTGTTCCTTGCCCAAGCAGTAGAGTGCCTAACCCTGCACCTCGCCTAGGCAGCACAATAGAGCTGGCTCTCATAGTATCGTAGTCTGGAGAGTAGACCCTGAACCTCGCCTGGGCAGTTCTATAGAGCTAGCCCAAGTGGTGCAAACACAGAGGAACTGAAGGGCTGACCAACTCAGCTACCACCCAGGCCCAGATCCAGAGGTTTGGGTTGGCCCACCCCAACTTCTACCCCATGTATGAACTGTTGGAGCACATGAAGGGGCTGCTCCTATATAACCAAAGCTGCAGGATCTCCATGACTCAGGTTCATACATAGCAGGATAACCTAGAGGAGTCCCAGTGAAGATCCAGTATTGATGGTGTAGCAGAAGCCAGAGGCCTTGAACTAGATCAGTGACTCACTGCAATGAACATTTGCAAGTAATGCTGTTTGGGTGAAAGGGGATATTGTGTGACACACTGTGACATTCTGTAGCTTCCATGTCAAGATGTTATTGGTTTTTTTTTTTAAATTATTTTTTGTTTTTATTTGTTGTTTTCTTTTGGATGGGAGGTTGCAAGGGCAGAGGATGAATATGGAAGGACAGGGAGACGAACAGGATTGGGGTGCATAAGGTGAAATTCACAAAGAATCAATAAAAAGTTAGAATAAAAATACTGCATGTTGCTAAGTGTTCAGAAGTGATGTTCCAAAGTGGCTGATGAAGTGTTGAGGCCCCAAGCCTCAAGGAAAGCCACTGATACAGATTAACTCAAAGGCACATTTGTTTTTCCTTCAGCATCCTGCAACTTAATAGCCTATATTAAACTTGTAGAAGGATTTGTAAACTGGCTTTACATGTGCCTTATCTTAGCAAAGTTTTGGTAGCCCTCCCTGTCATCTCTCAGCTTTCCTGTCTAGGAACTCTGGTCTTATTTATCATCCTCAGATAAGTAAGCTCCAATAATATGTCCTCTGAGCCTTTGCACTCATTGACAAGAGTCAAACAGAGCCACAACCAGCTGTTAGTAGAGAACTGCAGCTGTCTTGACATAAAAATGGCGGGTTAAAAGGTCCATAGTGGGTTAAATGGTCCACAATGGATTAAAAGGTCCATAGTGGCAACCACAGTGAGGGAGGACACCATCAGAACAGTCAACAAGCTACTCAGAGAAGTTGCTTATCTGTGAGCTTCCTGCTGATTCGATGTTTACACTTACCACTCTGGCGAGGTGTGACTTTTGTTTCCTCATGAAGGTCCTGCATTAGGTTGTTTGCACATTACCTGTTAGAATATGTCCCTGGTATCTCAAAAAGCATCCAGTCCCAGTGTGTACATAATAAATACCTACAAATATAGGCTAAATGTAAGATGTTTTTTTCTTGTATATATTCTAGAAATCATTTTTTTGTACCACAATTATTCCAAATCTTCAGATAGCTTGAGATAACAAATATTGGTAAACTCACACTGTCACTGCTACAGATGTGTGGTAACACTGAAGTGAGTGGAGATAGCTCAGAACTTTTCCTATGATTGCTATATAAACAAGCAGAGGCTGGAACCATCTGAAGTCTAGGCTGGGTGGGAAGTTTTGCTCCAAGATGGTGACTCATATGACTATTGTCAGGGGGCCTCAGTTCTAAGCCAATGAGTCTCTCGTTTTCTTCAGTGTTTTTGTGGCATGGATGCTGATCTATCCTCTTAACAAGGGATAGGGGACACAGACAGTGATACACACAGAGAGACATGGAAACAGAGTCCTAGTCACAGACCCAGGGTCAGTCTGGAACAGAGGTCCAGTTATAGGGAGAGCTACACAGACACAGAGACACAGAAACAGAGACCATGTCACAGAGACAGAGGGACTGATCCATGAGACAGGAGAGAGAGTGGGCCTACACTAGTATCTTTTACAGCCTGGTCTTGAAGTTTAACATTATTGTACCATGTTCTACTAAAAATCATATACCACTCTCAAAGGGAGAGGAATTAGATTTTTAAATACAGGAACCCCAACTTATTATTTTTTTAATTAAGCTTTTTTCATAAAATTTATTTTGATTATGTTTTCCCCTCCCCCAGCTCCTCCAAGACCCAACTTAAGCCCCTACCCACTGAACTTTGTTCTTTCTCTCTTTCAAAACCAAACCAAAGACCCACGAAGCCATAAAAATGAAAATCAAAACAAACAAAAGACCAATAAGACACCACCAACAAAGCTTAAACCTAAACAAAGTGAAACCAAAAGTTCATAAAAATCCCAAAATAAAAACATGAAATTTGTACAGTGTTGACCACTGCTTGTGGGAATGATGCATGCTCTGAACTGTAGTTAATATATAAAGTGAGTCTATATAGGAGAAATGGATTTTCCATTTGTCAGTGGGCATCAATTACAGATAACTTTTTAGTTAGAGCTGGAATCCTGTGTCTACTTTCCCCTCTTAATCCAGTCTGGCTTGAATCTGTGCAGGCCTCATGGCTTCTGTGAGTTCATGGTCTGTTGTATCTGAAAGACACTTTCTCTGGAGTCATCCATCACCCTTGGCTCTGAAAATATTTCTTTTTCCTCTTTGGCATAGGTCCCTGATCCTTAAGAGGAGAGCTTTGATGCAGATGCTCAATTTAGGACTGAGTACCACAAAGTCCTAGATTTTCTTCATAGTGTCCAGCTGAGGGTCTCCTTATTAATTACCATCTACTGAAAGAAGGAACTTCACTAATGAGGGCTAACCAAGGCACTGATCTTTGGGGTATAGCAGAATTTTATAGCTACATTATTTTATTACAATAATAGAATTTGGAGTTGTATGTCTTAAAAGGATTTTCAGACATATTTGAAAAGTAACACACTATTGAAGCATGGGCTCGAAAGCTGTAGGCCTGTTTCCCATTTCCTTCTTTGGCTTCTATCAGATGCCTCTTCAACCTTTTCCTGTACAGTCAATAATGATTAGAGAAACAGCATGCCAGCCAAAATATCACATTTTTTTTTTTACCTCTATGGATACATATTGGCCATAGTTTAAAAGTCAGGGAAGCTATGACTCCAGAAGCTGCAGAATGTGTGATGTTCCTGTCCTGCCCTTCTTCTACTCTTCAGCATGTGATGGGGTGTTGGTGGGGCTCTCAGGAGAGCTGAACCAAGAACAATCTCGAGAAGGTAAGGAATAAGCACACAGAGCTCCAAATTTAATGAACACTGACTGAGGAGTTATCAAGCAAGCTTTTGGCAAGTTACCTCTTCTGTTCTGTTTCTAATAGTGAGATAAAGAGTCAGAGTATATTGTATACATGGCCCCGAGCAAACGATCTGAGTTGTCTTATTCTCCTCCCCTCAGTAAACCATGGGCAGAGACTCTTGGGGCTGTGTTCCTCCTGGACTGGGGACTCCTGTCTCCATTTCAAAGCACAGTGCTCTGATCTCTCTTTCCTTCATCCGGCTTGGCTTCTCAGTCGAGCCTCCTTTCTATCACCAGTGGTTGCTTTTTATGGTTACATAGAGAAGCCTAAATTCTCTTATCTTCTCAAGATCCTTATATTAACAATACTTTCAAAGCATCTCTTGTTATAGTAACAGTCACAGGTTCCAGGGATTAGGTTATGAGACCATTAATCAGCTTGGGACACTTTCTTTTACCTTTTGTCTTTCACAATAACACATCATTTAGACTAACTTCACTATGTGCTTATGTCATCCATACTTTCTCATATAATCATCCCTCTCTTCTATATTCCATCCCCCGATGTATGTATACTCACAGACACTTTGGTGCCCATGGAGGTCAGAGGACTACTTTTTACTGTGTGATCCAGGGATCATACTCAGGCTGGCAATTTCTGTGACACGCACCCACTAAGCCATCTCCTGGTGTCTGTGAAGTAAACTCAAATCGTATCTTTGAAAAGGAGTTTGGAATAATGAACATAAGACCTACAATCATTAAACTGGAACACGAATGGCACTTCTCCTTTCTTAAAGGTGTTGCAAAAGTCAGACAGCCTTGAAGGCATTCAGTAAAGTCTTACCCATGAAATGTTAGTTGGGTCCCTTAACTAGCTACACTGACTTGAGTAGCATATATTTACTTGTTTCTCTTTTGTCTAGAAGATGAAAAAATATAGGACCCAGGTTGGAGGGGAAACAAAGGTAAACTTGAACTTTTAGGCTCTCTAATAAGCTCCCTGGGGATCAGGATCTGGGCAGATACAATTCCTTCTCTATGCGGAGAAGTTCATTTTGCTCCTGAGGCCTTATCTTCTTGTTTCTAAGAGGGCCCCAGGGCCTCATTTGCTCAGATTTTGGGATTTCCAGTGTCCACAGCTCATCTTTTCAGCTGTCATGGCTTCCTATGACTATGAGATTTATGTCTCAGCTGGGCTGGACTGAGATAACACTGAATCTCAAACACCATTTATTCTGTAGTGTTTTTGAACTCCATGCAACATTAAATCTGTCAACAAAAACATGTATAATGCCATTCCCGCCAGTAGAAGGTGGTAGGTAAAACACAACCAGAAGTGCACATTTGCAAACACCTAATCCATTCTCTGTCTTTGGCACCCAACAGCCTTTTCACAGGTGGCAGAGAGACTGGCAGGATGTGAGAAGACTTGATAGCACTGCTCTTCCCAGCTATGCAAGTGATGGTGTGAGGGAGCCTCAGGAGCACTTTTGATGGCCTCCCCAGCAGCCACATGTCTCTCATGGGGACAGTGTGAACCTTACAGAGTGCGGTTCTCTGCTAGTTGTAATTGGCATTGTCCTCTTGCCCTGTAATTAGTTCAAGAATGTGTTTGTGGTTTGCTTCTGGAGCATGATACCCAAGAGAATCTTTCTGGGAATATTCAGAGAGAGAGAGAGATTTATTTTCTGTGCTTCTTCAGTCCCATGTTTAATGGAGGTACACATATGCCCCCCTGTGGGTTCAAGGAGGGCCAAACACGTCACCAGTACATGTCACCAGATGGATGAGGCTGCCAGCACTTTTCTAGTTACAAATTGTCTCAGCCCAGGTTGGGAGAGGACAGAACAGCCATGGCTGTGGAACACAGGCTTTGTGATATGAGGGAGTAGGGTCCTATGAAAAATTTTCACGGGCTTATTTGAACAATTCTGCAAACTGTTAGGGACCTGAAGCCTCTGCTACCTGTTGGTCAGTAGAAGCTGTCCTTGACCACCTTACTTAGGGACCTCATCTGTGGTGGCAGAGTGTAAACCCTAGGACTCTTTCATAGTTTCACCAGCTGTCAAGACAGCACATTATACACAGCCTGAATTTTAAGCTTTACACCACTGTGATTAGAGAAGTAGGAAGGGCAAGGATAAGTGAAGAGGAGAGGGAGAGAGGCAGAGAAATAGGGAGAGATGTGTTGAAGAGAAAAGGGGAAGAGTAAAAGGAAAGGAGAGAGGGACAGGGGGGAGATAGAGAGAGAGCATGAATATTAAATAATAGCCAATATTCGCTTTGGATCTTTTGGCTGTTTATCAATGTCTTCCTGAGTGTCACCAACAGGGCTTTGTTCATCTGACTTTCTGACTATCTCCACACCTGCCGTTCCTCTGCTGAGCCCATGGAAGCCACCTCCTAAGTAGTGGAAGGTTATCCCCATTCTGACAGTGTCCCTTACCAAGTAGGTCCCTTAGTGAACCCTGGGCTTCGTAGATACTCCAGCTTAAGGTATCCAGTGGATTCATACTTGCTGGCTTTGTGTCCTTTGAACTAAGTACTGTGTTCAGGCAACATAACAGCCAAAGTAATAATAAAGTAAGGTAAAGCAAAACTTTAAATCCAGAGGTGAGGAGTAAGCAACCAACTTGGCCTTTTCTCTTCTTTCACAATGAAGTCCCAGGACTGACTCTGCCCTTGGGGTGACACGGCCCTTGGTTTCTGTAATTCTTCATCTTCCTTGGACTTCCATGTTGCTCTGTCTATATTTGAAGCAGCAGACACTTCTCCTAGTTACAGTCTGGCTCCAGCATCTTCACGATGATTCCAAATCCTGGCTGAGATTTGAAAGCTTCTTGGTGTTGTCAGAGGGTTTTTACTGTCAGAAGAAGAGGGTGGAAGGTGTGTTGTAGCCCACTTGGCTCAGTGAGATGCAGAGAATGCAGGTGATTCTAGGACCTCCTCTCAGGAGTCATGTGGGCCGGATGTCCCGTCTTCTTCCTCTTTGGTAGGACATTGAAATGAGGATACTTTTGAAACACTGTTCAGTTCTTTTCAACCCTCTGAAAGGAGACTCAGGACATCTCAGTCTTGTAGGGTTTTTATATCGAAGACTTCCTCAATATAAAATATGTAGCAGCATGGGTGACTGAGAGCAGACTTGAAGTAAGTCTTCCTGCTTAAAATATTCCCATTTAAAAGTATCTAAATAAATTATATATTTAGAGATAATACATGTGTATACATTTAGAGATAATATACACTGTATACACTTAAAGATAATATATGTTTATCCATTTAGAAATAATATGTGTGTATACTTTTAGAGATAATATATGTATACATTTAGAGATAATATATATGTGTATACATTTACAGCTAATATATAGACATATACATTTAGGAAAAGTTTAAAGAAAGAATGGCACAAAAAGTAGTGCTGGCTTGTAACCTCAGAGCAAATTTAAATTCATTCCGTGCAACTTAATTTTTAAAGATAATAATGTATACATGTGTATGTATACGTGTATAGGTATGGGTACAAATGCATGTCTTAGTGTGTATGTTGGTATGCATATGTATCTATAAGTGTGTAAGTATGCATACATATGCATGTGTTAGTATGTATGTAGATATACATATGCATGTATGTGTACATATACACACACAAATATGCATCCATAAACACATGTGAAATTTCTCTAGCAAGATAACAGTTAAAGATTCTAACACATGTCTGTGGTCCTGTCATCAAATTAGATTTGTTAAGGAATGTCTGTGAATTTGTGCACTGAGCAATGATTGGATGTTCTCTGACAGTCTTGAACCAGAGACTTTCTGGGGTTCAGAAAGCAAGCAATAATGAATTCAATATGGCTGGCATTGTATGTGAACCTTTACCTGGAAAGGCAATATCTTTTTGTAAGAGATTGGACTTTTATAGCCTAAGAGTTAAACATCTTTTTTTTTGTTATTGTTGTTGAATACTATGGTTTTTTTTTTTAAGATTTATTTATTATGTGCAAGTACACTGTAGCTGTTTTCAAACACACCAGAAGAAGGCATCCGATCTCATTACAGATGATTGTGAGCCACCATGTGGTTGTTCAGATTTGAACTTAGGACCTCCAGAAAAGCAGTCAGTGCTCTTAACCACTGAGCCATTTCTCTAGCTCTCACTCTGGCCCCACTCACTCCAGCCCTGCTTCCTCTGGCCCCACTCACTTTGGCCCAAAGATTTATCTATTTATTATATGTAAGTACACTGCAGCTGTCTTCAGACACACCAAAAGAGGGCATCAGATCTCATTACAGATGGTTGTGAGCCACCATGTGGTTGCTGGAATTGAACTCAGAGGACCTTGGGAAGAGGAGTCAGTGCTCTTAACTGCTGAGCCATCTCTCTAGCCCAATATTACATTTTCTAAGCACCAGTATATTAGGTACCATCTAAAATGTGTAGCAGGCCCTTGATTCCATCTCTAGGGAGGTTGAGGCAGGAGGATTGCAAGTTTGAAGGCTATGTGGGCTACAGAGGATCCACATGGCTGCTTTTAAGTTATGGGAATTATGTGTCTTTAACCCACATATTTAACTTGATTTATTAACTGTTATATATGTGTACATGTATATATGTATGCATATGTATATCTGTATGTATATAATAGTTAATATAAACTCATAGGAATATACCATATATGTATATATGTGTATATATATATATATATATATATGTAGGTAGGAGCTTATGTATGCCTCACATGTGTAGCATTTTACAAAACACACAACCCTTGACTTCTGTGGTTCATGTTCTAATATATGAAAAGAGGGCAGATGGCGATGGATGCAAATGTAAATTCTAAAGCCTGCTGCAGGGAAGATGCAGAGCTCAACATGTGGGGAGGGCTAGAATGTTGGTGGTGCAGCCACATTAGAGGGGTTGTGTAATTCTACTTGGAAAGAAAGTAGTATTTGTTCAAAGATCTGAAGAAGATCACCAGGTGAATCCTGAGATTACCTCAAAAAAGAAGCCTCCAAGTGGAGAAGCAGGTGGAAGGTGGGCTTGTTGGTGGTGAGAAGCCCCTGGCTAGACAAGCAATCAAGGGTGGTGGGGAGGGCAATGGCAAGGGCAGAAACAATACCTTGCATGGGGACAATTGCTTCTGCTCAAGATGCTGGGCGAGCTTGCACAGAAGCTAGATCCTAGAGAGAGGAGCTGTAAGATGTAGGTTTTTTTTTTCTTTTTTTACATCTTCAGAGCAATTGCCCTGCCTGATCTGAAGCAGGTTTCCTCTAGTCTGCATGGTTATGGATTTCAGGGAAGTTTGACTTGAGTAGTGGGTAGAAGCAGACATAGTTCATTCATTTCGTGCAGTACAAGGAACCTGAGTTCATGGGTTGTGGAAACAAAGGTTATGCCTCAAGGGATCCTCCCATGACTCTCATGGGAACACATCATAGCAAGAAAGATCGAATATAGTAGGATTCTCTTTGGAAAAGTCAAACCCAGATACAGCATGTCAGTGGACAGGGAGAGGAGTATTTAAGAACACAAGCTTTAAAAATGGACAGAATGAAACATCACCTTTACTTGCTGTATAATAAGACTGAAAACACACACTAACTCACTAGTGTTTATTAAACATTTCCATGTTGTAGGGGTTTCTAAGGACTGAGATGCAGCAGCGCATCAAACTGACATCATTTCCAACACTCCCCTTCTTGTAGAGCTTTCTTTTTAATCTAAGACAGAATAAAACAAATGAGTACATCTAATGTTGTGTTTGATGTTGTTTGGAATGGAATCAGGCAGGGAGGCTCAGTCAGGGAAGAACAGCCCTTAACAGAGGCCTTAACAGAGCAGAGGCTTCATGGACTGATTGAGGAAGACACACCAGAGGGGAAGTGCTACTTTGGAAGAGGAGACAGGAGATGAAAAAACCCAATGTGGGGGTGCAGGGGACGTGAAGAGTATATGTGTCCATAGCTCAGTAAGCGAAGGAAAGTCGAAACTGTTGAAAACTCAATGTGTTTTTTTCCAAAGGAAAAATTAAACATGAAAACATAAAATGCAAGTAACCGAGCATAGAGAATTACTGACTGGAACAGGGAAAGAAACCAAGGGAAGAATCAAAAAAAAAAAAAAAAAACCCAAAACACTGACCCTCTTTTACCCATAGAACCGAAACTTAAAAAAGCTACAATTAAACCCAGAATGTTAGCTGAATGAGGATTGCTAAGTATGTTAGAGAGCTGAGCTACAAATATGCAGGCTTGTGAAACAAAGCACCAAGAACAAGTCAGTCAAGAGACATAAGGAAGGAGAGATGGTACTAGCTACTAATATCTGTGGCGTCAATTCATTTCTTAGTAGCTTTAAACAGACATTTATTATCTCAATGTCTATGGGCTATAAGTCCAAATGTCTCGAACAGGCCTCTCAAGGCCTGCATTTAATGTGTTGGCTGGACCACATTCCCACCTGAGGCTCCATTTGGGAATGGCCTATTCCCAGGTCCACCAACAGGTGGTAGGATTCAGTTCTTTGGTCATAAAACCAAGGGCTGAAGCTTCATGTCTGTGTTCACTGGAAGCTAAAACTGAGATGCTTACAGGCTTCATATATAGTTCCTCACCACATGTGGAGACTTAGCAGAGTTGTAGGTGTCCATAAAACTGAGAGGGGAGAGAGAGAGAGAGAGAGAGAGAGAGAGAGAGAGAGA
>JADRCD010159576.1:0-14247 GCA_019843815.1 Montemys delectorum | reverse complement strand
AAAGTAATTGTCACTTCCTGTTGTTTTTGTTGTAAGAGGTGGAATTATATTCGTGTGGATTTGTTGAAAGATTACTTTCTTGCTTCTAGGGTGTAGTTTTGCTCCTTATGTTGATGTTTTCCATCTATTATCCTTTGTAGGGCTGGATTTGTGGAAAGATGTTGTGTAAATTTTGTTTTGTCATGGAATATCTTGTTTTCTCCATCAATGGTAATTGAGAGTTTTGCTGGGTATAGTAGCCTGGGCTGGCATTTGTGTTCTTGTAGGGTCTGTATGACATCTGCCCAGGATCTTCTAGCTTTCATAGTCTCTGGTGAGAAATCTGGCATAATTCTTATAGGCCTGCCTTTATATATTACTTGACCTTTTTCCCTTGCTGCTTTTAAAATTCTTTCTTTGTTTAGTGCATTTGGTGTTTTGATTCTTATGTGACGGGAGGAATTTCTTTTCTGGTCGAGTCTATTTGGAGTTCTGTAGGCTTCTTGTATGTTCATAGGCATCTCTTTAGGTTAGGGAAGTTTTCTTCTATAATTTTGTTGAAGATATTTACTGGCCCATTATATTGGGAGTCTTCACTCTCTTCTATACCTATTATCCTTAGGTTTGGTCTTCTCATTGTGTCCTGGATTTCTTGGATGTTTTGGGTTAGGAGCTTTTTACTTTTTGCATTTTCTTTGCCTGTTGTGTCAATGTTTTCTATGGTGTCTTCTTCCCCTGAGATTCTCTCTTCTGTCTCTTGTATTCTGTTGGTGATGCTTGCATCCATGACTCCTGATTTCTTTCCTAGGTTTTGTATCTCCAGGGTTGTCTCTCTTTCTGATTTCGTTATTGTTTCTATTTCCATTTTTAGATTCTGGATGGTTTTGTTCATTTCCTTCACCTGTTTGATTGTGTTTTCCTGTACTTCTTTAAAGGATTTTTGTGTTTCCTCTTGAAGGGCTTCTAGCTCTTTACCTGTGTTCTCCTGTATTTCTTTGAGGCTGCTATTTATGTCTTTCTTAATATCATCATCATGAGAAATGATTTTATATCTGAATCTTGCTTTTCCGGTGTGATGGTGTGTCTTGGACTTGCTATGGTGGGAGAATTTGGGTTTGATGATGCCAAGTAACCTTGGTTTGTGTTGTTTATTTTCTTAAGCTTGCCCCGCTACCCACCCCCCAAATTCCCCACCATCTGGTTATCTCTAGTGCTACCTGTCCTTGCTAAATCTGACTGGAGCCTGTCTTCCTGTGATTCTGGTTGTGTTAGAACTCCTCAGAGTCAAGCTGTCTCTGTGATCCTGTGATTCTGGAATCCTGTGATCCAGGACTTGATAGAGCACCTGGGAGTGCAGCAGCTTCCTCTGGGTGTTTTGGGACTGGCTTCAGAGTTTGTGCCTAAGATCTGCTCAGGGCACTAGCCCAGACACACCAGAAGGAACCTGAGCCACTGGGCTGGCAGAGTTCCTGTGTACCTGGTCCAGCTGGTCCCAGTTGCTCCTGGTATTGGGACAGATGCGTCCTCTTCACTTCTGATCCTGGGTGTGTCAGAGCGCCTGGGAGTAGAGCTTCCTCTGGGTGTTGTGGGACTGGCTGCGGAGCTTGCACCCAAGGTCTATTCAGGACACCAGCCCAGCGAGACCGGCTTGAGGTTACTTCTAACCCATGCTCCAGCATAAGTCCTTAGTTCTTACATTTAATTGCTGTTTAATGGCATGTGGGTTAAATATTAAAACTCAGTCTGAAAAAGCATTGTTATACTAGTATACCAAAGTCTGTATAACTTTTTTTTTTAAGGGAAATATGTTTATTCTGCAACGATATACAAGTGACTTTGATCCTGGAACACAGATTTAGGTTTTCCCACATTCTGTATTCTAATTAATTCTTAATTCTAAGTAGTTTCATGAATTATTTTTATAGTAATAGAACAAAGAAAGTCATGAATCAAGGCATTTTTCAAATATGTTAGAGGAAACCTTAGTTATAGCAGAACAGAGATGTCTCAGACAACTCAGATGCTCTCTGGTGAATCTTACCTTTTTGGTGGATTAAACTGACTTCTGTTAATATATTCCAAGAAGTTTGTTAGTCTCCAGATGTTAGGTCTGACACAGGGGTGAGAAAGCAATGGGTATTCATAGGGCTTAAGATTGTCCTAGATAAACTGTAACTAGAGTCTGGAGTTACAACAAGATCTAATCAAGTCGATCAACCCTCACAGTCTCAGCTTTTCAAGGAGTTCCTGATGTGTGCCAAGTATCATCTTTTGCTCAGAGGGGGTTGGGTGGGTCTATTATTTATTCAATATTGTATTGCCTCACATAGAGAGGATGGATGAGTCTGGTGTAGATGAGACTCATCTCATCTGGTGTTGAGTAGAGGGCAGCATAGCCATCTCACCTGTGTCGTCCTCACCTCTAATTCTGGGTATGTTAGAGCACCTGGGAGTGGAGCTTCCTCTGGGTGTTGTGAGACTGGCTGTGAAGCTTGCGCCCAAGGTCTGCTCAGGGCACCAGCCCAGGGAGACCAGAAGGCTCCATAATGTATCTTAACTTGGTTTTGATTTTATATAATACTTGCCGTTTTCTCCCCATATTTCTTTTAAAAATTACACTTTTGACAATGTTTCCTTATTCAGTACGTCTTTGTGGCTTTTATTAAATGTTGAACATACTTCTAAATATTACTTTCCAGACTTCAGAAATAGAGTCAGATGATCATTGTCAAAAAGAACAAGAACTTCAGAAGGAAAACTTGAAGTTGTCATCTGAAAACATTGAGCTAAAATTTCAACTTGAACAAGCAAATAAAGACTTGCCGAGACTAAAGGTAAACTTAACTTTATTATAATGCTTGAATTCACCAAATTCACCACACACTTAAATTTACTTATATTACTTTCTGATATGCATATACATAAGATATCTTTGTAATGTTATATCCACTTCCTGATTTAAGAGTTATTTATTGAGTCTCTACTTTGTCAGACATGCTTTTAAGTGCTAGAGAAGGCAGCCAATTAAAGTCCAAATAGTAATAAAACTTGTCTTCCAATGAGGAAGATTGCCAACAACAAGCAAACAGGTTAGTATTTAATAGTTTATTTAGCTGACAGGAAATGCTACAAGAAAAAAGGAAGCCCCATTAGGAAAAGGGGAGAGGGGAGGTCTGATTTAGGATAATGAGAGGGTTTGCATAGAAGAGCTAGTGGACAAATATGTGTGTCATACTGACCAAGAGAATCTCAGAGAATAGGAGTGTCAATTTCATGTGTTTCAAGGTAAGAAGATTATTTCTTACACTTCATCAGTAATTGTAGTAACTGAAATCTAAGTGTGTCTTTAGAAGTATTACTTCTGATGTTAATAATGTCTATCTTTGACTTTCTATATCTTACCCTATTATAGTGATAGCTTTCTGCTCTGCTAGTTAATTGTTTCAGAGTTATTTTATAATCAAGAACATTACCCAGACGGTTTTGGGGCATGCCTTTAATCCCAGCACTTGGGAGGCAGAGGGAGGCAGATTTCTGAGTTCAAGGCCAGCCTGGTCTACAGAGTGAGTTCCAGGACAGCCAGGGCTACACAGAGAAACCCTGTGGAGAACAAAACAAAACAAAACAAAACAAAACAAAAACAAACAACAACAAAAAGAACGTTAGCATTCTGTCATTTCCACTGGTGGTGATAAATTACGTTTCCTGCTTCTCATTGTGATTTATACACTTAGTAAGCCAGTGCAGTATCTAAAGTTCTTTTTCTGTCTACCTAGAAAAATAAGTATCTTTGTATGTGCATCATAGGACAAGAAAATCAGAAGGAGAAGCCTAATTTTTGTAGTATATTAAGGGAGGAGTTTGGAAAATAGTTATTAAATGTTTGTATGCTAATACTCTTTGTCTAACATGCTGTGTTAGTTAGGGTTTCTATTGCTGCCTTAAACATGACCAAAAGCAACTTGGGGGAAAAAAGGGATTTATTTTGTTTTAGACTCCTACATGACAGCCCATCAAGGGTCATCAGGGCAGGGAACTGAAAGCAGGAGCTGATGCAGAGACCAAGGTGGAAAGCTACTTACATGTCTGCTCTTCAGGGCTTTCTCAGCTTCTTATACAGCTCAGGACCACCTGCCCAAGGATGACACCATCCACAGTGAGCTGGAATCTTCCACATCAATCTTTCATCACGAAAAGACACCATTGACGTGATAATATGGAGGCATTTTTCTCAATTGTGATTCCTGTTCTGAGGCTCCTCTACCTTGTGTCAATCTGACAAACATCCAGCACACATGTTATATCAAAATTTCTTTTGTTTAAAGACACAATTGTTTGGTTCTATAGTTGAGTTTAAATTTAGATAATTTTTTCCTTTTTTTTTCAGGAGCTATCATATGGTTATGACAGATTGTTATTTTCTTTTATCTTTTAGAATCAAGTAAAAGATTTGAAGGAAATGTGTGAATTTCTTAAGAAAGGAAAAATGGAACTTGAACGGAAGCTTGGTCAGGTCAGAGGGGTGAGTAAATGTCCCCAAGAAGCTGATGCCAGAGGCCTAGGCTTCGGTTGATTTTTCATTATGTTTAATTGAGGCACTCATGATACCAAAATAAGATTACTGTAACATACATGACACATTCTCTGAAAGTACTGAGAGTAGCAATAGAAAGTACTTGAACAAATACTGACAGTTAACATTTGTTTCAAAGGGAAAATATGAAAATATATATGTACTGTAAATATATGTATAATTTTATCTTTTTTAAAAATATAAATAAAGAATCTGTGTTGATATCTTCATCAGGTCATATATTAACTAAACTAAATACATAGCTTCATTTCTATGATTTGTTTTCTGTATACTGGAGCACTGGCTCTCAGCCTTCCTAATGGTACGACCCTTTAATACAGTTTCTCATGTTGTGGTGATCCCCAACCATAACATTATTTCCATTGCTACTTTATAACTATAATTTTGCTACTGTTATGAATTGTAATATAAGTATCTATGTTTTCTGGTGGTCTTAGGTGACCTGTCCGAAAGTGTTATTTGACCCCTAAAGGAGTCTAGACCCAAAGCTGTGTATAAGCTCTGTACTAGAGAGAACTCTATCTAAATGGACTACTTAGATCACACATCGTAGAGTCTTTAAACCAATACTGAGTATATGATTTAAGGAATATCAAATACATTTAAGCTCTGGTTTTCACTTATGGAGAGTAAAATTATAATTACTGTCTCATATACTTTAGAAATGTATTGAATTAACACAATGTTTAGAATCAAATATTAGCAATTAGTAAGATGAGTACAAAATTTTGGCATTAGTACATCATAATCGCTAAGATAATTACTTTTAAAAAATATATATATTTTTTTGTAGTCTGGTAGAAGTGGGAAGACAATCCCAGAACTAGAAAAAACGATTGGGTTAATGAAGAAAGTAGTTGAAAAAGTGCAAAGAGAAAATGAACAACTGAAAAAGGCATCAGGAATATTAACTAGTGAAAAAATGGCTACTATTGAGGAAGAAAATGGAAAATTAAAGGTAATTTTCATGTGGTCATTTTATATGAATGTTTTCCTATTTTAATTTACGTTGCTTTTTAAGGGAATCATTAAGTATGCTCACAGTCCATGGAATGTCCTCAGTGGATGCAGTTTTATTTTACACGGTCAACAGCTTTACTGACAAGCAATCTACAGGCAGCTGCAGAGGGCTCTGCTCTATCTCTGCTGTTTCTGACCCAATTGTTCTTTTCTGGGAAAGAGTAATTACATGTGTCTATTTGAGATTTGATTCGTTAAGTCAGAATTCTGTGAGGGTTCCTATATTTCCTTTTAATCTTAAAATTTATTTTAATGAATACCCAAGGTTGAATAGGAACTTTGGTTATAAATAACAAGTTTGGGGGAGTCTTTAATTGTAATCATGTCAAATGAGGTTTCAAAAACTACCTACCTTAAGTTTTATGAGTTTAAATAATAATCTTTATTTTTACATTTAAGAGTATTAAAATAGAACTTCTTCATTTAGTCATTTTACTTTGCTCCTCCAATATTTCCCATGCCCCCTACCTTACTTCCTCTCAAATGTATCACCTCCTTTTCTTTATTACTTACATATAAACATGCATAAAGACATAGCTACAACTTGCGAAGTCTATTCAATTAATTGCTTCTGTATGATTTTATATAAACAATGATCTTTTCTTAATGTTTTCATTTTGTTATGTTTCTTCATCAACTGCCAGGCGGAATTAGAAAAGCTTAAAGCTCACTTTGGGCGTCAGTTGAGTATGCAGTTTGAATCCAAGAGCAAAGGCACTGAGAAAATTGTGGCCGAAAATGAACGGCTTCGGAAAGAGCTTAAGAAAGTAAGGCGATTATGACTTATTACATTTCTTTTTTTTTTTTTTTGGTTTTTCGAGACAGGATTTCTCTGTATAGCCCTGGCTGTGCTGGAACTCACTCTGTAGGCCAGGCTGACCTCGAACTCAGAAATCCACCTGCCTCTACCTCCCAAGTGCTGGGATTAAAGGCGTGTGCCACCACCGCCCGGCTATTACATTTATTGTCATTAATTGATATATTTTGTCAAAATCAAAATTGAAAGATCTTTGATGCCAGTGTCTGTTCACAGTGCATATTAAGAGAATTTATGAATTGTACATTGATCAAGAGATAAATTTATATGAAAATTTAGAACAGGGGTGGTTTATGTTCTTAGTTCTACATTACAGGGAATTGCTCTAAGTTGGATAATGTCTTTCTGTTTCTCAGTTTCCTCATAAATGAAATTGGGAGTAGTAACTATATCTACCTCTTAGGTGGTCATGTCATTGAGCACTTGGTATTCTAGTGTGCAGCCTGGAAGAAGGAGAGGCCAGCCTAGGCTACATAGAGAACCCATCTCAAAAAAGAAATCTATGCACATATGTCTCACAGAGATGTTGAGAAATTGAAATGAGTTAATATTTATGCATATGACTTAGAACAGTGCCGAGTTATAGAGCAAAGAATATAACCATTTTATTAATAAGATTCTTTTCTATTTAAGTAACACAACATATTCCTTACTCCTGACAAATAGATATATTTTTAACATATATTACCTAGTGAATATATTGAAATTATAATCATTAAACTTTAACAGTAACTCATTGTACTGTGAAGCCACAACTGTACCCTCTTGAGTCTTAATGTTTGTTACTGGAAGTAATTTGTCCCTTACATGGTGCTTAGGTTAATAGCTGGTTAATAGTGTTAGAGTTGAAACAAAGCATCTTTTAAGGTGCAACACGATTAACTATGTTGTTATTCTGAACATTTTTCATGAGAAGCAAATGACAAATGTAGAGTAGCCCATAGACATTTTAGATAATAAATACTTCTACAAACATTTCTCTGCCATCACTTAATTGAACTTTTGTGGTAATTACTATGAATAGATTGCTGTTTTATACAAAAACAAAGATTTTTGCGATTTTAAAACAATGTAACTCCAGCTTGTTTTATGATTCCAGCCTATAGTGATAATTTTAAAATACCTGACACCTACGAGAACAGTATTATGTTTTGTCATAAGTTACTAATTAATAAGCATTTACTGATAGGAAATGGAAGCTTCTGAGAAACTGCGGATAGCTAAGAACAGTTTAGAGCTGGTGAATGACAAGATGGCAACTCAACTGGAAGAGACTGGGAAGAGATTACAGTTTGCAGAAAGTAGAGGCCCGCAGCTAGACGGCGCTGACAGTAAGAGCTGGAAGTCAATTGTGGTTTCAAGGTAGGATCAGATAGTTTCAAATTTGCTCTAGTTTAATCAGTTCTAACTCTTGATTGGGGTCATTTATTACTGATGCAGACATGTCCTAAGCAATTGGACACTTTATACTGCATCTGGAATGAGCTGCATTGCCTTTATTTGTATACTGTGAATTTTTTTTTTTTTTTTTTTTTTTGAGACAGAGTTTCTCTGTGTAGCCTTGGCTGTCCTGGAACTCACTCTGTAGACCAGGCTGGCCTTGAACTCAGAAATCCACCTGCCTCTGCCTCCCAAGTGCTGGGATTAAAGGCATGTGCCACCACCGCCGGGCTGGAAACTTTCTTATAGAGAGCCCGATAGATGAATACAGCAGACATGTTAGTGTCTTATTGGCCTCTACTTTCTGATTCATTTTCTCCCATCCTTTGAATACTTTCTATAAGTATATTGGATTTTAGTCTATGGCACTAACTGTTGTCTCTGTGAAAGATAACTTTATTTCACCGTATTTGCACATTTGTGCATTCCTCTTTGATGACCTTGTAGGCCACATTTGTCCTATTTGGATTGACATGACAGGAATTAACATGACACCCATTATCTTGCCAACAAAAAGTGAACTGTAGCACTAAGAGACCCCTGGTTCCATTGTGGACTTTGTATTGCATTTGCTTCTGTCAGTCAGGTTAAAGGGGAAGAGAAAAAGCTAAGTGAGCAGAATTGAGAACACTCAGAGAGATGGTTATAATCCTGGAAAAGAATCCTTTTTTCTTTCCTACCCTAGAGTATAGTAGTCAGAGTCCCGTCTCTTCCCTCCATCTCTGACGTTCTTATCTAGAGACAGGCTTCTGTCAGAATGCTGCTGTTGATGTGGAAGGAGCACAGTCACGGTGTGAAGGGAGAAAGGAACGTCTTGGACGCTGTGGCTTGGAGCCAGCAGCTGTCAGTTGATTGGGCTCACTCTTCTTATGATGTGACATGTGTTGAGTGACTTTAAGATCTACTTTTTCTACAAATATTCACTCAACATCTGCTATTACCACACTGTGTGTGCTTCAGGGCCTTTCTAGAAAGTCCAGCTTACTTAGGATTCATTAAGAGCCAGCTTCCATCTGTTAGAAAAACTTGCTTTTCACTGTGATATTACATGGATGATATCTCGTTGTGGGTCAAGATACTTTTAACTGTGGAGATGATAGACCCTGTCATTATTTTTTTGTATCTCTTTGGGGAAACAAAAATGATTACTTACTGGCATAACAAGACACACCCTTCTAATCTGAGTATAAGATCTGTCCAAACTATCTGAAAGTAATCATAACTGCCCTTCCTTACGGTGTCACTGTCAGATATTTTTTCTATATCAATACCTTCCTTTTTCATTGATTCAGAAGACATTACACAGTATTTTCCTTTAGAAATGCTTGAATACAGTAAACATTGCCTTCGTGTAAGTATATGCCTATAAAAGTATTTGGCTCACACTTTGAAGAATTCTTTGGATTGATTTCTTTAGGCCATCTGTCATTTCCTTACTAGTTATTGATCTGTCTTGCTCCCTCCTTTCCATCGCATGCACTGCTCCTCTCAGGCATGCTTCTGAGAAGCTTGCTCTTTCTGGAGTAACCCTTTGAGCTGTTTCTACCTAAACACCTGCTGGAGTAGGGAAGGGTACTGGAAGAGGGGAGAGATGTTTGTAAAATGATGAATTAAGTATTTTCTTATGCCTAAAATAAGATATCAACCTAAAAGCTTTACAGTTGCCAAATTCAATCCCCACCTCTGATCTTAATCCCCGTAGGATTATTTTAATTTTCTATTTTAATTAGCACATGTTAATTAGGCTGTTTATACCTTAACAGCATCTTCTAATGCTAAATACATAGCCAACGGTTTGACTAGAAGAAATACAATGTACATTGCCTTGTGTGATTCAAGCAGATTTTTAAATTAGTGAGGGAAATTACTTATAATGCCCATAATACTTTTTCTTCATCTTTTTAGAATGTATGAGACCAAGATGAAAGAGCTCGAAAGTGACATTGCCAAAAAGAATCAAAGTATCACCGACCTTAAACAGCTTGTAAGAGAAGCAACAGAGAGAGAACAGAAAGCTAAAAAATACACTGAAGACCTTGAACAACAGGCATGTAATAGTCTTTTAATGATAAAACAATGTAATATAGCTCACGACAGTCCCTGAATTGCCTGAAGGTGAAAAAAGGTACTCCTGACAGTGTCTCCCCTAGGAGCCTCATCCAGTGAATGGTACTTACTCCCACTCATATGAATAAGCTGGGTCATCACTGGCTTCATTCTCTCAGTCTCTATATCTTCATCATTAATCAGGTATATTTTTAAAGGGCATCCCAAAACTGAGTACTGTTCACTGTAGAAGCAATTACCTCGTACTGAATGACTGCAGAAATTTCCAAATTGGTCCCTGGAATTCAGCTCTTTTCATAGCCTATATCTATGGACAACTATCTAACATTTTGCATTTTCTACACATGTTAATGTTGGTTTTCCCAACATTAACCCTATCAAACCTTTGAACAAACTCATTTAAGCTTCAGAGCTCTTTATACCTGGTTGCTTTGTCTAGAACACTAGTCACTATTCCCAATATCCATGTAGCTGACTTGTGAACATCTATCTTTGCTTGAATTGAGGCCCTTCAAAGACCCTATACGAGAACCTTGTCCTCCCTAGATTATTTCCTGAACAGCCTTTCTCTCTATCCTGATGTGTCACATCCTATCACAGTATCACTACTGTCCTCCCTCAGTAAAAACATAAGGTGTCTGAAAGAGATCCCAGCCCTTCTCTATGCTGTGTCCTCATTACCTAGGACGTGCCTGGGCATGCAGTAGTGCCTTGCTCAAGAACTGATGACTTGAACACATAGACTAGAGCACAGAACTGTGGTTAGTTCATGCCTCCAAAACCCAAAATCCTTTATTTATTAAAGCTCATTTCTCTAAAACATCTTATTTCCATGATGAACTTTTATCTTCTAATTTTCTATTCTGCTCAAAGATTGAAATCCTCAAAAATTTACCTGAAGGTGCTGAGACAGAGCAAGACCTTATACGGGAACTCCAACTTCTTAGGTACATATATATGTTTGACTACTTAATATGCTTTACCATCTTGTGTGTGTGTGTGTGTGTGTGTGTGTGTGTGTGTGTGTGTACATGCTGCATGTGGAGATTGGGGGTGTGTGCATTCCATGTGCTAATGAAGGTCAGAGGGCAACTTACAAGAGTTGGTTCTCTCCTTCCAAGAATTTACATCAGATCATCAGCCTCAGGGCCTGCATCCTTATCCACTGAACCGCCTGACCATTTATTTGTTTTTAGAAAACTATTTTATATAGCCAGACTTGCTACACTTAAAAACTAGGGTTTTTCCGAGTATATTATTATTTCATCCTATATCTGGAAACAGAAAGGGGTTGGAGTCCCAATCCTAGTATTTCCATAGTGTACCCTAGTTTAAACGTTGCTAACAGCATAGAATTAAACCTGAGCATTCCAGAAGCAAATCGTAATAAAAGAAAGAAGTAATTCTGTGCTTCTAGGAATTTCTGCATTCTCTGAAAGAAAACTACTCTTGAAAATACTATAGGGACTGATAGTAAATCATCAGATTTTGTGTTGTTTGGGGATTGGCAGCATTGAAACCTAGAGAGTAAATACTTACCGTGATGACCCTACAGTCACCTCTTCAGCAGATGGTAACTAGCACACACTGCCAGAAACATGTTCTGAGAACCGATTACCACTACTCTATATGAATTGCCTATGTACTTTATAGAGTAGCACCTATTGTTTATTTTTCTAACATGCTATCATCATATTCTAGATTAGCCTATAATCAACTGGATAAAGAAAAGGCAGAATTAATCCATCAGATAGAAATTAACAAGGACCAAACCCGAGATGAAAGTAGCACACCTGGTAATGTATTTCATAAAAATTGTTAACTCCCCCAAATTTTTCATTTAGTGCTTGTGTCTTGTGTTTCTGCTCATTGTTTTCTATAATCGCAAATACCTGATAGGAACATTCAAAGCTGTTCTCTCCCAGGCTATGAAAATACTTTCATTTATCACTTTGAGTTGCTTATACTACTAAGTGGCTGAAGTTTTTCTCCTTGTCAGCCATCTAGGTGTTACAGACTTCATCATAGTATGTTAACAGGCATGAATGCTATTGTTTGCTTCTAGTTTCTAAATATACTTCCTACAGTCCCTATGAACATTTTCTTCTAAATGTTACTAATTATTTTCTTATTAATTTAGTTTTAAAAAATACTTGTATTTTTTCTTTTTTTTTTTTTTTAATTAGGTTTTTTCTTCATTCACATGTACACTTTCCCTCTCCCATTTTCCCCTCCAAAACAAACAAACAAACAAACAAACAAACAAACAAACACAAGAACAAACCCCTTTTGCCTCCCCTCTCCCCATGCCTGTCCCCCCACCCTCTCCCACTTATTGGCCCTGGCATTCCCCCACACTGGGGCACAAAACCTTCACAAGGCCGAGGTCCCTCACTCCTATCGATGATAGAATTTGCAATCCTCCACCACATACCTGCTGCCAGTACACTCAGTCCCACCCTGTATAGTCCTTGATTGGTGGTTGGGTCCCTGGGAGCTCTGAGGGTACTAGTTAGTAATTGTTGTTCGTCCTAAGGGGCTGCAAACCCTTCAGCTCCATAGAACCTTTCTCTAACTCCTTCATTGGGGACCGTGTACTCAGTTCAATGAATGGCTGTGAGCCTCTACATCTGTATTAGTCAGGTAAAATAAAAATGTACTTTTTATTCACTTTCATTCCTATTCAGAAGTTAGCAGTCATTCCCCTGTATAACACATACATACAAAACATATTTTGTGTGCACACGTACAAAATACAGTTGTTCTTAATTATTTGCCAATCTATATTTGCAAATTTAACTGTTCATCATAATATATTTATAATCCTTCAAATGAACTCATGGTGGTTTTGCAAAAAGACACAGTGACAAGTTTAACTAGTTTTCCATTTTACCATCCCAGGGATAACAAGTTAGTGCTTGGCACTCTTGCTAGTTTTCATATAGAGACAATCTAAGTTGGAATACTGGGTACCTATATACCCAATTAGAGATTGAATTCTAGCTCTGGCACTTTTAATGGGACAACTTCAGTGGCTTAAGATGTTTGAGCATTTTCTTTTGAAACTAAAGAAAATATGAGGATGAATTGTTAGTAGAATCTAAGATGACAATTTGAACATGTATATTTTTATTTCTCCTAGGATCCATGGTTTGCTATTTGCTAATTGTTTTTTACCAAGTTTATAGGGTATCACTTTTCAAAAGGGAATAGACCTTATATGTATATTGAACTTTGTGCATTTTTTTCCTGGATGCACACTATAATTCCAGCTGCCCTTTACTACAGAGACTTTTTAAGATCTGTATATCATTCATGTCTTTAATAACTTCATAGCATGCTAGTGAATGAATACAGAAAGCAGTTTGCCTGAGGGATGGATGCTTAGCGTAGTTCTGAAGCTTCTGGCAAAGTAACTACACTGTACCTCCTAACATAAACATGCCATCCGTTATCTGATAGCTTGATGAAGTATCACGTTCTACCCCATAGAATTATACAAATTTTATATTCTGAATAATTTTAAACTATTTCATAGAACTCCTGTGGACTCCTGATGCTCCTTTGTAATAATGTGATATGATTTGTGCCAGGCACTTTGCTAAGGGCTTTACAAAATTTTTACTTTATTATTAGAATATCATAGATCAGTATTGTTGCCTTTACTTTATACTTGATAAATGATTAAAAACCTATTCTCAAGATCAGAATCACTGGGAAATGGCATAAGAAGGTCAAGCATTAATTGTATGAAAGTTCAGAACTCCTTACCATGCCATGGTCTTAACGCCCGTGCTAGCTTGCTTCTTGATAACTAAAACTAATATTCATCTACCTGGAATTAACATATGACTGTCAGCTTGGTATGCTCTTAACACAGTACCAAGGATCTATGAATTCTGTTGACATTAGGCAGGTTCTCTAACTTGTCTGATCCCAAGCCCTTCTACTACCAGTGTCATAAGTAAAGGGAGACAAGAAGCTTATCGCATTGCAGAGAATACCCCGCTTGAAAATCTGTTTGGATGTTCCCAAATCAACATTTAAAGATGAGGACAATTAGAGAACTTTCAGAATATGTTATACGTATTTTTTGATGCAGTATTTCACCAACAGTGTGTATAAGATCTCAGTGACTGTGCTCAAACTAATAAATATATGCATATTGACCATGTTTATTGGGGCACTAGTCGAAGTAGCCAGGTTATAGAATCAGCCACTGTGTCTATCAAGAGATGCACTGATAAAATGTGGTGCATATATATAGAAGAGTTTTATTAAGTCATAAAAATATCTGTAGGAAAATGACTACAGATCATCTTACTCAAAA
>JADRCD010159575.1:435-35045 GCA_019843815.1 Montemys delectorum | reverse complement strand
CATGTAATAAGGACACATGCTCCACCATGTTCATAGCAGCCTTATTTATAATAGCCAGAAACTGGAAACAACCCAGATGTCCCTCAACAGAGGAATGGATACAGAAAGTGTGGTACATCTACACAATGGAGTACTACTCAGCTATTAAAAACATTGAATTTATGAAATTCTTAGGGAAATGGATGGATCAGAAGAGTATCATCCTCAGTGAGGTAACCCAATAACAAAAGAACACACATGGTATGTGTCTTAGTTAGGGTTTCTATTCCTGCACAAACATCATGACCATGAAGCAAGTTGGGGAGGAAAGGGTTTATTTGGCTTACTTACACATTGCTGTTTATCACAAGGAAGTCAGGACTGGAACTCAAACAGATCAGGAAGCAGGAGCTGATGCAGAGGCCATGGAGGGATGTTCCTTACTGGCTTGCTTCTCCTGGCTTGCTCAGCCTGCTCTCTTATAGAACTCAAGATTTCCAAGCCCAGAGATGGCAACACCCACAAGGGGCCCTACCCCCTTGATCACTAATTGAGAAAATGCCCCACAGCTGGATCTCATGGAGGCACTTCCCCAACTGAAGCTCCCTTCTCTGTGATAACTGCAGCCTGTGTCAAGTTGACACACAAAACTAGCCAGTACAGTATGCATTCTCTGATAAGTGATTATTAGCCCAGAAGTTTGGAATATAGGAAGAACGACCCACAAACCCCAAGAAACTTAAGAAGAAGGAAGATCAAAAGGTGGACATTTCATTCCTTCTTAAAAAGGGGAATCAAATACCCACAGAAGGAGTTGCAGAGATTAACTATGGAGCAGAGGCTGAAGGAAGGACAAGCATATAGCTATCTCCTGAGAGGCTCTGACAATACCTGACTAATACAGATGTAGAGGCTCACAGCCATGCATTGAACTGAGTACACGGTCCCCAATGAAGGAGTTAGAGAAAGGTTCTATGGAGCTGAAGGGTTTGCAGCCCCTTAGGATGAACAACAATTACTAACTAGTACCCTCAGAGCTCCCAGCAACCAAACCACCAATCAAGGACTATACAGGGTGGGATTGAATGTTCTGGTAGCATGTGTATAGTAGAGGATCGCAAATTCGATCATCAATAGGAGGAGAGGACCTCAGCTCTGTGAAGGTTTTGTGCTCCAGTGTAGGGGAATGCCAGGGCCAATAAGTGGGAGAGGGTGGGGTGGCAGGCATGGGGAGGGAGGAGGCAACAGGGGTTTGTTCTTGTTGTTTTTGTTTGTTTGTTTTTTGGAGGGGAACCTGGGAAAGGAGAAATTTACACGTAAATAAAGAAAATATCTAATAAAAAGAAAAAAAAAAACTTCTGCCTCTCATCGGGGCTCTGTTCACGCCTGCAGATGGCTATCTTCACAGATGTTTTTTGTCTCTCCTCCAAAGTCAAGGCATATACCTAGCAGTAAATTCTTCCTTTGTTGAAGCCAATTGGAGGCATACCCTGTCTTCTGTCATTCCCACTGCCCATGGGGGAAGCCTGGACAATGTCCATGGGATTTGTTCCTCAGGAGGAAAGAACTACAGGCAAATCCATGAGATGACACAGAGGGAAAGGTTGGACTCCGGTCCCCCCATGGATAATATCTTACTCCATTCCTGCCAAGCATCAAATTTAAGACTGTTCCATTCCCAGGGACATACTAGTGACAGCTCAGAACAGAGAAAGCAATAGAAAGCTGTATTTGTTTGCTCTCCATTGAACTTAAAAAAAAAAATAGATAAAGACAGAGAAAGAAAGATTTAATAAATGGTACTCATGTTCCAATCCTGAGCATGAGAACAGACACTTTACCTTATTGACTTCATATATAACTTTCATCAATAATTTCTTTAATATTTAGAAAGAAATGACATTGTAAGCGTTCCTTTCTGTAATCCCACCCTACCGTATCCTTGCTTCAAAGCAAATACTGGTCATGTATATGGCATGGGTCACATGTATTTTATACCTTCACTGAACTGATGATCATATTGGCTTAGGCAGTATGGAAATGGTTTTAGTGCCTTTAAAAATTATCTTTAATGGGGCAGGTTAGATGGCTCAGTGGATAAAAGCACTTGCCACCTTGTTGGATGACCTAAATTCACTCTCTGTAACCCACGTCATGGGAGTAGAGGACCCTCTCCCATAAGTTGTCCTCTGGCCTCCAGAGGACAATGAGTTGTTTATTTCTTCTGATTGCTGTGGCATACATGTGTCCACCTTCACAGATGAGTAACATAAAATAAAAATCTAAAAATATACCAATAGTGTTACAATTAATGGTAACTAAAAGAGTCAGTTTTCATTGTCTGGCTTGCTTGCTTCTCTGTATTGGTTTATAGGGTTGAAAATTGAGCCCAGGGTTTTTCGCTGTCAGGCAAACACTGCATAGTAAGTTACCTTCCTAGGCTGTTAGAATCTTTTGGCAACTAGTTACAGTTTGGTCAGTGTAATGTTTTTGAGAACTATCCAGAGACTTCATTTCTTTTCATTGTTGCATGGCACTGTCCTAAGACGATGCAGTGGTCACTTACAGCTGATGCTGGTATATACACAGCTACTTTACATGTCTTCATGAATCCATCCTGTGGCACAGACATGTGAGAGCGCTTCGCTTTGATTTTTAAGGTTGTATGGATGATCTTCTCTAAGATGTGTCATTTATTTCCAGCTTGTTTCCCAACGTTACTTCAGCATTTTGTAAGATGATGTTACCAATTGTTTCCTTCTTATCCTTTCCAGCACTTACCATGTGCATTGACTTTTTCTTTTGCCTACACAGAAAGCCTCAGCTACTTATGGTTTTTATTTAGTTTGTTGTCCCTGATTACCTACCCAGTCATGTTAGACATTTACAAATTCATTACTTTTCCAAAAAATTATCCTGTATGGATTTATTTCCATGTTTTCTGTGGTTTTACTCAGCTCTTTGACCTACTTATAGATTAGCTGGCTCACTTAGAATCTTCAATATAAATAAAATAAACATCATTATTTATTATTATTTTTATTTTCTTATTTTAAAGGAACTTGCTCATGTCTACATATTTTGCTATATGGGTTGCTTTACCTGTGTACCAACTTCTTGTGTTCACTCTGACATTAGCCATCTAAAGATCTTGTAAACTTCACTAAAATGTCCTCCCTAATTCTGAAATCACTACGTTCTTGCTTTTTTGGTCTCCTAGTAACATCTTTCTTGTCTTGCTGTGATTGACATATAATTTAATTATATATGCTGCGCATGTGGTCTATTTGGTGTGGATTATTTGAGTCACTTCTGCGGGTCTACCCATCCCTAGCACATAGAGAATGTTGCCAGGCATATGTTCTTTACTGGAAAATATGTATGTTACTTGGCTCCTCTCAATTCTGAAATATGCTTCCTTTATAGTTTTTCTCACCTCATAAAATGGCAATTAAACATTTTCTGTCACTTAGAACACAAATTTTAGAACCATTTTTAAATCCTTTTTCTTTCCCAGATGTTCAATTTGTTGGCATAACCAGTTGGGTCGGCCCGACTGATGGAGCCGTTCCCACAGTAAGTGTAACAGCTACTGCTTGACTGTGATGGAGGCTTCTGATACACTGCCATCAAGGGAGACACCTACTAACTCACCAGTATGAACCTGCAAGGGTAGAACTCAAATCATGTCACTCAAAGCTCCCAGAGACTTCCTACCCTCCCCTGCCCATAGTAAAATCCCAAGTCATTTCCATGGCCTAGGGTACCTCATGCCAATGACTTTTGACAACGTTGTAAAATTTAGTCAAGAAATGCTTTTGAAACTTATACCTGTTGATGTATAGAAAGTTTGTGGACTATTTTAATAATTTTGTGGCTCATCCACACCAAACTCATGATGTCTGAGGCATATGCTATTAAAGGAGATGCCCATAGGTAAAAGAAAAAAAAATGTTTCTAAGAAACCAAAAACCAAATGCCTGATAGGCACTAAGAGGACATTCCATGAAGATCAAAATGTGCTGGCTTCTGTTCCTAACTTAGCACAGTCATCCCAGGAGTGATGATGCCTCAGGGCCTTTGCTCTCTCCCCCCCCCCCTTTACCTTATTCTTTTATTCCTGTATTCAGATAGAAACTACAAAAATAGAACCTCTGAGTGTTGTTTTCACCTCAATGGCTGAGGATTGGACCCAGGGCCTTGGATATGGTAGACAAGCACATCACCCCTGAGTCCTCATTCCATGCATCAGAATTTAGATCAGTGTAGACTCAATAAGAATCAGTTGAACAATGAAGTTTTTAATGTGGACCTAGAGTACTGCAGATAATGTTTCTGTCCAGATTACTAAGTATAAAGCAGAATCTTCCCACGTTACCTCTTTCCTAATGCATGTCAACCATTTTTATGTGTTTCCCACAAGGGTGGTTAATAAGTCAAGCTTAAAGAAGTATTTCCAAAGATTATTCCATGCTTCGTCTTTAAATGGTTCCCTGGTATTCCTTGTCTTTTCCTAGAAATTTTGCTGAACATAAATCAGAGCCTCCAGTGCTTAAAATTTGTCTCTCTCACTTTCTTTTTTTATATACTCAGAATTACTTCCTCTTTATTAACTTCTAGTTCACCAAGTTTCTCTTTAACTGTGACAAGCTCTTCTTGAGTGCTTTGTTTGCCTCTATTTCCCCCTCCTCTTCCACAACCTTCCCCTTACTCTATATTCCAGCATGGCTTTGAGCTAGATGCATTACTGCCTCTGCTTCCATGATACGCAATTAACCATTTTTGATTGTGTTCCTAACACATTCTACACCTCTGTCCTTCTAACCATAATGTGTGTTGCCCTTACTCCTTATCAAGGAAACTTCACTTTGCAACAGACAGAGACAGAAAACCACAACCAATCAATATGCAGAGTTGTGAAACTGATATAAATACAACATAGCTATAAGAGCAGAGGCTCAGGGACCCTTGTGGAGGAGGGGACTGAAAGGTCATAGGAGCAGAGGTTCAGGGAGTTTGCTGTGGAATGTCAGAAACCACATTCATAAAGTCTCACCAACATGCCTACCTACTTAAGAGCTGGAAAAAGACAATAGACATGCTAAGGTGGGTCAGAAAAGCTCAGGAGGCTTCAACCCTAAACAAAGAACTGCAGGCACCCAGGGAATACTGGAATGGGAGAAGAAATGGTCTTCTCCAAGTTTCCAGTACCAAATGGTCATTCCTGAAAACACATATATTCAAGTAAAATTATGCAGACTGAGGAGGTTGTGTGTGTGTGTATGTATGTGTATATATATATATATATATATATATATATGTGTGTGTGTGTGTGTGTGTGTGTGTGGCAACAACTAATTAAAAAAATGAGGCCATGAATTTAAAAGAGAGCAGGGATATGTTGGAGGGTTTGGAGGTGGGACACAGAAGAGGAAAGCTGTAATTATATTTTAATCTTTAAAAAAAAATGAAAAAAATACTTGAAAAGGAATACATGCATAAAAATACTATCACAGACTTGGAAACTATTTAAAAGCTTATAGAAAGTATTTAATACAGAAAAGTAAATACAAGAAGTAATTACAGTGAACATCTCAGTGTGCTGATGTCTTGTCAATGTACAATTGACTGAATAGGGTTCATGCTATGTGTTTAGTTTTATAGCCTTCTATTTTATACCAGATATTATAGGGTGGATTTACCACTCCATTAAATAATCTTCAGAAGCAATTTTTTTAACAGCTCCTTAATGCCCCACCATATGGAGGCACTATAAAAACATAAATCATCCAAATTTTAAAATATCTCTCAGCATAAATTAACATATAATTAGGAAGCAGAAGAGTATGAATATTTTAAGGCACTTGATACTTAGTTAAGTATTACTATCCAAATATGAAATTTCCAACTTATGGTCTGGTGGCAGCACCCTGATCCAGCCAGGACTATTATTTTTCTAACTCATTGGATGAAATGTTATTTGTGCTTTGAAAAATTCCTGTAACTGCTCTTGTTAATTCTTAATATCTAATTACTACATTCTTTTCCTCAAGAAAACTCTAGGTTTCCTTCATTTCTCACTTGCTCAGAGAACCAGAGATCAGATTTTCTGTTTGTCATAAATCTGACTTCTATTCTATAGTTCTTCTGTGCATTTTCTTTGCTTTTATGACTCCTAAGTTCGATTGCTTAATTAATCAGTTTTAGCTGTCTCTCATGTGTTCACAGCCTTGTGTGCTCTGCCTTTCTTGCTTCTATAATTATTACTGCTCTGTTCATATCTCTACACTTTGATGTGAATACTCTTATTTTCAACTTAAGCTACCACTGACTTTCAGTTTCTCTTTGATCCAATAGTTGTTTAGAAAATATACAGATTTACTTTAAGTTTTTGATTAAATGTTTGATGTTCGGGTATTCTTTCCTTTAGCTTTGAGAATATTGTTACTTTTTCCCCTAAGGATCTTTTTTTGGAATGTGCATCAAAATGAAATGACAGATCTTTAAATGCCTTTGAACATTTGCTTCCTGCAGGACACAAGGCCAAGCACAGTCATTTACATGAGAGCTAAAGGATTTGTTATTTTTGTTTACTCTTTCGAAGACTGGAATTATATGATGCTTATCAACATATCCTTGTAGTTTCTGCTTTATATGTGATTTCATCATATGCAATGGAAGCTATTTGTCTGGTGTCTTAGGGTTTCCACTGCTGTGATGAAACACCATGATGGAAAAGCAAGTTGGGTGGGAAAGGATTTATTTGGCTTACACTTTGCATATCAATGCTAATCCTTGAAGGAAGTCAGGACAGGAACTCAAACAAGGCAGGAAGCAGGAAGCAGGAAGCAGGAGGCGGGAGCTAATAAAGAGGCTATGAAGAGTCCTGTTCTCTTGCTTGCTCCTCATAGCTTCCTCAGCCTGTTTTCTTTTCTTTTCTTTTTTATTAGATATTTTCTTTATTTACATGTAAATTTTTCCTTTCCCAGGTTCCCCTCAAAAACAAACAAACAAACAAAAACAACAAGAACAAACCCCTGTTGCCTCCCCCCTCCCCATGCCTGCCACCCACCCTCTCCCACTTATTGGCCCTGGCATTCCCCTACACTGGGGCACAGAACCTTCACAAGGCCGAGGTCCTTTACTCCTATTGATGATCAAATTTGCGATCCTCTTCTATACACATGCTGCCAGAACATTCAGTCCCACCCTGTATAGTCCTTGATTGGTGGTTGGGTCCCTGGGAGCTGTGAGGGTACTAGTTAGTAATTGTTGTTCGTCCTAAGGGGCTGCAAACCCTTCAGCTCCATAGAACCTTTCTCTAACTCCTTCATTGGAGACCGTGTACTCAGTTCAATGGATGGCTGTGAGCCTCTACATCTGTATTAGTCAGGTATTGTCAGAGCCTCTCAGGAGAACCCATGACCACCAAACTCAGTGGTGTTACCTCCCACCATGGACTGGGCAATCACCCATCAATCAACACTTAGGAAAATGCCCTACAGGATTGCCTACAACCATATCTTGTAGAAACATTTAGTTGAGATTCTCTCCTCTAACCTGCGTCAAGTTGACATAAAAATATCCAGGGCACCTGGACTCTCTACAGTGCACAGGAGTCCTTTCTTCTGCCACAAATACTTTTTCCCAGTTTATTGTTTACAAATTGTTTTTCAGTGATTATTACTTTAAAAAAATGCCTGCCCTAGTTAGAGCTTATGAATTTATATATATATAATGTGTGTATATGATATATTCATATATAAAGTATATATATGTGTATATATAATATATATAGTAGGCATATGCATATGTGTGCATGTGTCAAAAGACAGCATTAGATCCCCTAGAACTGGAGTTACAAGCCCTTGTGAAGAACCTGACTTGGATGCTGAGAACTGAACTCGTGTCCTCTGCAACAGCAGCATATATTTTTAACCACTGAACTGTCTTTCCAGCCCTGTTTGCTATTATTGTTTTTGAAAAAATATTCTCAAGTACTATTATTCTATTGCTAAATTACCATTTAATATCTTTACTTTTTTTTTTTGGTTGACCATTAGATTTTATAACGCAACTATTAGAAAAATTCACACATTTACAAGTGCTAATACTCTTGAAAGTAATATCAGCACTGTGGGTGATGCTTCTCTGCCTTTTCCTCATCATCCTGGTTTGATCCATTTGATCTTTTGTAGGAATTTGTAAGATTTAAAGCCTGTCATTAATTCTACTAATAATCGTCATTTTCTTCACTAAATTCACACTAAAAGCCAAACTCTATCAAACTCTACTATGAGAAATTCAAGTTCAGCTGGCTTCCTGCTACTTTCTACTACTCAGTATTTACTAGCTTTGATTCCTTCTCTCTGGAATTATGATATTAACTTAAATATTTTAAAATTTTACTTGTCATTGGCAAATAGTATTGTTGTCGGGACGGACTATGATTTTATGTTTTGATATGATATTTACCATGCATAATGATGAAATGGGGCTAGCTAACAAAGCTATCTGCTCAACTGTTTATCATATTTGTGGTGAAAGCATTTAAAATTCATTAAGCAATTCATGACATATACAGTGCATTGTTTATTATCTTATTCTATGCAATAGATTGTTACAACTTGCTCCTCATCTACTCAAAATTGTGTCCCTTTTGGTCATTGGTGCCATTTCCCTGCCCACCCATCAATTTTGTGTGGTAAAATTCTTATTTAGCATAAACATATTTGTAACCTTTAAATTCCACTTTCTGACCATTTTGCAAAATCTACCCATGTAGTCTAAAAAGGTAATGGTTGTCAAAGTTCTCATCCATTTTCTTTCTGCTTTAACATGGGTTTCCCTGTTTATTTTTTCATCAGTTGATGTATCTCCTGTACTATTTTAGGATAGGAAGAAGGGTGGTTAATCCTTCATGCTCTTAAGCCTGGCACAATATCTTCCTTACTACAGTTTTACATGATCAACCTGGTTGTACGTCTCCTGAGTTCATGTCTCCAACCACTACTCTCTACAGATTATGTCACTGTCTTCTGATACCAAATATTCTTAAGCAATAGGCTTGGACAGCCATATTTTTGCTTACTTGAAAAATTTCTTCCAAGGTTTTAAATTTACTATCAGGATTTAAAACAGAATGAAATATCACTGGTGCTTTATTTAACGTTTTATTATATACAGGCATGGTTGCTCACATCTGTAACCCCAACACTGCAGATGCTATAGCAGGGTTCTCTCTTAGGAGTTCCAAGTCCTTATCTGTGAAGTATTTTCATTATGTCCTGAAATTTCTCTACTAAACAGTAAGCTATGTCTAGCTATGTACTTCTGCATATTTGACTCTCCTATGCCTTATATGGTCCCTGACTTCTGGGTGACCTTGATTTGAATATGTTTAGCAGATAAAAAAATTATTAGAACTCCGGAGTTCTCTGAAATCACAAGCTATTTCTGAACTGCTAAGTTTGTCACTATCAACTATGACTGGGATTCCACTCCAGCCAAAGACCTAGAATGTTCTTCAAGAACTATGAGTAAGATGCCAATTTTCTTTTCTAATTAGGCTAAGTTTACTTATCATGTATGCTTAGGCTATCTTGGGTTTAATAAGGCAGATACCAGTTTGACAGGAATTATTGAGTTGCTAACAAGTAACTAAAGTGTGTGTGAATTCAAATAGAGCTGTTTATCTCTACTCTATGTTCAACAATGTACATGGTCTTCTCTTAAAGTATAATCCAAGATTTCTACGAGTGGAACATCTGTTTTACTTTGAGGTTGCTATGATAAGCATCTGCTTAGAAGAATGATCTGAACACAATCAGGGCACATTTGTTTGTCATGTTAGGGATTATCTAGTCTTACATTGTTTATAAATAAATCATACAGGCTGAAGGAAACAGTAACCACAGCAGCATGCTCCATAGTGGGTTTAAAACATAAGTGTAGCACTTGTAATTTTTTTCTTTCCTATAGATAGACACTAAAATTTTTGTTTGTTTTTGTTTTTCAAGGCAGAGTTTCTCTATATAGCTATAGCTGTCCTGGAACTTACTCTGTAGACCAGGCTGGCCTCAAACTCAGAAATCTGGCAACACTAAAATTTTATGTTTTAAGTAGGCAATAGCACAGACTTTGACTGTAGCTCAGCAGCTTGGTACACAGATTCCATAAATTCCTTCTTTAAATTATAACTTACCTGAGTGGTTGTGGGTCCCAGTGTTCACAACTCTTCATTCCGTGTACAGTTTGAGTCAAGTACAAAAATCTAATGTCTTATAAAAAGAAGGTAGCATGTGTGTGTGTGTGTATATATATTCCATATTTAACTAATATTTACATTTAGAGGCTGATGAGCTGGGTCAGTTATTAAAGCACTTGTTATATAAGATTGTGGACCTGAGTTCATCAGGTCCACAACATCCACATAAGAAGCAGAGCATGAGTGTGCATGGCTGTAACCCAGCACTAGAGAGGAACAGGTGGATCCTTAGAGCTCAGTGGCCAACCAGCCTAGCCAAATCATTGAGTTCCAGCTTCAATGAGAGACTCGGCCTCCAAAAAAATGAGGTGGGAGGTAATTAAGACAGCAGACATTGACTTCTGTTCTCTGAATGCATACACAAATGTATATACTCACTGAAACACATACATATATATTTATATATAAATATATATACATATATATAAATATATATATTTACCTTCACACCTACTCAAAAAATGAATACTAAATTCTCAGAATTCATTGCCAAGATAAGTATAATGGAAGTTCAGAAAACTCTAGAAACTGAAGTAAATATGTAGTAGCCAAATTTCAACTAAGAACTACATGTTCCCATTCAGTTCAGTGTGCTTGATACATGTCTAAAAACCACATCTCTTACTACCCCTGGCATTTAAAATGAGACTACATCTAGAAGAAGAGCATTTTCAATTCTTTGATTTGATGTGAATTAAACAGTTTTTAGGATAAATCATCTATGATACAGAGCACAAAAATAGTTAAAAAATTATGTTTGTATGTTGTATTGAGAATCTAATCCTAGAGCTGAAGTAATGGCATGGCAGTTACGATAACCACATGGTAGTTCACATTCCTACAGAACTCCAATACCGAGAGATCTGATGCCCTCTTTTGGCTTCCATGGGCACCACACACACATATGGTACACATGTATACATCCATGTAAACACTCTTATGCATAAAATAAAAGTTAGAAAACATAAAATTGTTTAAGAACTCTAAATTTCACTGGTATGTAGAGGCCAAAATTGAACTAAAATAAGCCATCTATCTATCCATCCATCTTATCCATCCATCCTTATATCCTACGTCCATCCTATCCATTCATCTATCCAGTCTTCTATCCATCCATCCATTTATCATCCATCATCAAAGCAGCAGTGTCAGCATGATGGCCACTATACTAGCCTTTGCCACAATTTGGCTATCATTAAAAAAAAAAAAAAAGCAAGTAGAAAAACATAGAAATAATGAGCCATTGTTTTTAAAGGCATGGCTTCCTTTAAACTCACCGGACTGAAGATGAAAACTGAAGGTGGTTTTGGTCTGTATTCACTCAACTTGAGACAAGCTGCTCCCTTCTCCTTGGCTTTGGCCTTCTTTCCTCTGTATTTTCCATTTCCTTTCTCTGAGCCAGCTGTGTGGATTTCCCTGTTATGCCCAATGACAGGGTAGACTTTTCTGGAAACTGCCGAAACTATTTGTGATCTTCTGGCTTTGCTGAATAAGAACTTGTGATGTTTCACAGAATCAGGAAGAAGGTTGGGGTTTCTGTGAGAAGGACAAAAGTGGTGGGGTTTTCATGTTTCTCCTTGATGAACAATCTGGGGTAGAGATTCTAATATCTAAGGGCACAGTTGTCTGCCTCCTGTCTTTTATCCCTTGTGGGCTGGGAGAGGAACCACAGAGAGTATGGGAGGGTTAATTTAGAGTTTGCTTTCCTCACCCTGGTATTAGAGAAGGCCCTTAAAGTTCATGTTGCCCTGCCTGCCACTGGAGTCAGTTTGAGAAGAAGTCTGGAGGAGAGGGTAAGAGATTTTATTTATAGAAGAAATGTCTCCTGGAATCAAAAACTATTTGTTGCCTTTCAAAAGAACCTCCTCAATGCCCCAACACTGCTAAAGTGGAGCAAAAGGTAGTGGTGAAACTTTTCACCCGATGCCCAAGTCCCTTGATGGATTTAGAAAACAAGATATATTAAAGGTAATGGATTGATGCAAAATTCTAGTCTTCAAGTGCTATTTGTCTCCAAGCCCCTCCTCCGTGAATCCTACACTTCACTAGTCACCTTTCCTGCTAAGTCTTCAGGTAGGAGTCTGTTTGGTTAATGTAGAGTGGAGCCAAACTTTAATACTGTTCAGGAACTTTAGGAATGTATCTTAACACAAACCTTGATGGCTTCCTATGGCTCCTTTCCCTTAAACAGCTAACAGGGCAGAATCCGCTGACTCAGAGCAAGCCCATTTTAAGAAGGCCCATTCACCTACTCACTCTATCCCCATCACTCCCCCCAAAGCAAATCTATGCTCCAAATGAAAAGCAAATGTTTGCTGCACATCCAAGCTACATACACCAGGTAGCAGTAGAAGAGAGCACAAGAGCCCACTATCTGTTTGGCTTGAGTATGTCGCAGAGGAGCAAAAGTACATATTCTCAGACCCTCCTACCTATTATGTGGAGGAATCAGAAACCCAGGACGACTGGAAAGAAAGCACCAAACAGACGTGTCCTGTTACTTGGGCTGCGTGGGAAAGGTGACAAAAAAGAATATCAGGGAGCTACTTTAGCTAATGTGGGTCCAGGGAGTCCAGCTGTGAGAACTGAGTTTTTGTTTGTTTTGTGTTTTGTTTTTGTTGTTATTGGTTTTTAGTTAGTTGATTTAGATGGTTTCGTTTGGTTTGGGTAATGGATAATCACTTGGCCAGTGCTCTACCACTGACCTATGCCCTGACTTTAACTATGCGAATGGTAGTGAATGGGCCCTGACTATCCTTCTTTAGGGCCTGAGCTGAGGGATTGGAGGACTGCCATGAATTTCGTACAGAGACCGC
This sequence comes from Montemys delectorum, assembly GCA_019843815.1. NCBI lineage: Eukaryota > Metazoa > Chordata > Mammalia > Rodentia > Muridae > Montemys > Montemys delectorum. The sequence continues at coordinate 21,983 of JADRCD010159575.1, read as the reverse complement.
CCCTCTGTCATCTAGCTTCTACTTTGTTCTTGATGCTACCTAAAGTAAGAGACAGTAGCCAAATTCAACAACCACATTGTGGTTGGGGCATTAGTCTTCCAGAGATGTATGGGTTGAGGTCATCTTCCCACTATTTGTCTTAATGGATCAGTTATAGTAAGAAAGCCTGCTCAGAACATTACATTACTCTAAAGTTTTACCATAGAAGTCAAAGGACAAGCTTAACACCTACCATCTACTAAGTTCTCACAGGAAACAGGGCATAATAAGAGGTTAAGCTCCTGAACCAAGCCACCAGAAAATGACAACAGAGGACCATGCCATACCATAGCACAGCAGTATGCCCACCGGACATGCATTGCACAGGCCCTCGGCTAAACAGCATGCCTTGAGAGCTTTCAGAGGAACATCTTGCTTTGAGCTGAGGTAGTGCTTTACATAAGGTGGCAACTTCACGGAAGTTTTTGTTCCCACTATGGACACAGAAGGCAGGGAGAGGGCTTTTGTGAAATTTGCACTTATACAGAAAGGATGGTAAGTATTCATCCGAGGAGAAGCTGAGATATGGAGTTAAGGTCCAACAAATCAGAATCCAACCCCATGTTCGGAAGAGCCCACCCTGTTTTGGTCACCCACTTATGGTCCATAGACCTTCTTATTTTTTTTTTCCTGGCTCTCAAAAGAAATTCTTATTTGTTCATTCGTTCATTCGTTCATTTGTTTGTTCATTCATTCATTTTTGTCCTTCTATTTCCTTTTGCAACTCCTGTTTATTATGGTAGTGAAATCCTCACCCTGCTGAATAGAACTTGACTGATGTTTGTTTCTTTCATCTGTGTCTTCAGTTTATGGAGGAAAATAATGGCCAAAAAGAGAAGATGGCTGTTGAACAGCTTTCTCGCTGCTGTTGTAATTGTGACTTTAGCTCTGACTTGACTATTTTCTTGTACTTTCTTGGTCTGGAGATAGAGTGACATTTTGTTGCTAATAAGAGTCGTCAAGGCCCTGGCCTGAGCACCCCTTCATTCTGTCTCTATTGCAGACCAATATGATTCTGGGGACCTATTTCCCATCTGGAGAGAGAATTGGGGGTTTTGAATGTTTCCAAGTTCAATGTCTTTCCTTTCTCTTCTCTGTGTCAGCTTCAGTTCAGGTCAGATGTAGTAATCCCTATTATTCCTAGATGTTGGATTGTGAATCTACCTGCTCATTAACATTTGCAACCCTACTGTCAGCACTTCAGGAACACATTTTATGTCATTCACAAGTGTGTTCAAAGCACTTCAGTTGCCCAATGTACTTGTTCCCAGCTGAGGCTGAACAAGATAATGAACTGTTCCTTGTCTCAGCTCTCAGGCTGTCAAGCAGAGCCCTTCCCACCGGTCTACATACCTGCTGCAGTTTTCACAGTGTTGTGATTTGGGTTGGTAATTTTGCCCTTTAACATCACCCAGCTACACCAACATCCAATGTACTAACCCCAAGCTGGTGATGCCAGGCTATGCTCTTGTAGAGTAACACACTGTTTGGTTGATTATTGATCACACAAGAGTGACTGTAAGTTTGATTAACAAATTAAAGTAAGTTTCACATAAAAATCAAGGTTATATCTTTTGTGTGTGTAGGGGGCATGCATGAGTGTGGTGTATGCACATGTGCCTGTAGGTATACATGCATATCTGTGGTTATACATGTAGAAGCCAGAGGTTTGACAACAGGCTTATACCTTAATACTCTCCATGCCATTTTTTTTTGACACTGTATCTCTCACTGAACCTGGAACTCAACTATTTGGCTAGACTGGCTATCCAATAAACTCAAGGATCTGCCTGTCTCTTCTTGATCCCTCCTCCCCAAAGTTGGGGTTTCAGATGCATGATGCTATATCAGACTTTAATATTAAGGATCAAAATTCAGGTCTTTATGTCTGAGGAGTGAGCACTTTCCAAACTGAGCCATCTTTCCTAGATGATATCTTGATCAGGCAATAAAAGATACTGTGATCAGAGGACTCCAGGAACCTAAGCATGTATTCCCCTAGCAGTAATGGCCTAGTATTTGCTATAGAATTAACTACCACACATGAGAAGACTCAATAGTAAATGTTCATATTAGCTATGATGAGGATAAATATTAGAGACCTCCTGTCTTTGGGAAGCATTTTATACTGAGTACATGGCATGTTATCTGAGGAAAATGAGTGGGCTCTCTCTCAGCCTGGATCTTCCCAAACAAGCCTGATAGAAATGCATAATTTCCTAGGCCATTAAACTTGGACCAAAGCTTGTTTTTCACAACTCTACTGCTTCCAAAAACTGCTGGCTGTTTAATTTAAAAAAAAAAAGTTGGCCTCACTGTTGTGTATACATTTGGCTGTCTGAACTTCTATGGAGGAGAGTCACCCCTCTTCTCTGTACAAGGGTGGGATGTTGGATATTATATTCCACCTTGACACTGCAATAAATCTATGGTGTTGCAGTGGCAGCCTGCATTGGATATGTAATACTGTTTCATTTCTAATAACAATCAATCTTTGAAGATCATGCTGCTAATTCTTTTAGTTATGTGTAAACATTTAGATGAATAAAAGTGGCTTATTGATAGCTTATTTGGAGACAAGTGTATTGTTACTTTAGTCAAATTGTTAGTCAATTGATTTGGCCATCTTACTATAATGGATACATAACAGAACCAACATAACACTTGTATTTATTGATAGTCAGACCCAGGAATGGATAGGTTTGGGGGAAGCTTGATTTGTTTCTCTTAAATGACTGATGTATCAAGATTTAATCACCTATGTGCATACCTTTAAGAAATAGCCTCAACTCTACACCAGGTGCAGATATCCTGTGATCATCACAGTGGAAAATGGCTGTCTGGTCAGGTACACAGCTGCTCTTGGCCTAATTCTGTGACTTCTTTGGCTTGACATACCTATGAAGCCATTTTCCCCAGCCTATAAACCCAGCCCGAGACTTTGCAGTCTGCCACTTTTCTGGTGGTGAATTCCAAGTGTCAAGACAAAATAGCAATGAGTCAGTGAGATGTCAAGGCTTTCTCTGGCCCCTACTAAGAGCCTAACCAGATACATATTTCTTATTCCTTTTGGTAAATAGACTCAGATTTGGTATGATTCAATGAACTAAAAAATATCCCCTGCTCAGCGCTCATCTTGGCCTGCTAATTGCATGAAGCTTAACAGATCCTCTGCACACAGGACCAAATAAGGGCTGGCTGGAAATCAAAATCTCCTTGCCAAGCACTTTTGATTTTCCAAAGGAATTGTAATGTTTCTGGAGATGTTTATTAATGGAAATGGGAACCTTGTAGATGAGGGTAAAGTCCCACAGATAGATAGCACGTTAACCAGTGTTTATTATTTTTGATTCCAGTGTTTGAAAGCTCTTCTCCCCCCTCCATCCCCTCTAAAAGGAACTTTCTCCACCACTTGGGACTGTCTATGGAGGTATGGTTCAGGACCTCATGGAGAAATCTGAATCATTACACAGAATGTTAATGAACCCTGGATTTTGCCTTTCTGCTCTGCATTTTGCTGTGCCCCCAAATACAAAAGCTAATTAGTGCATCCAGAGAAGCGTTAAATGGATTTCATGCTGGTTAATAAATGCTTTACGTGCTTTGGTGCCACTGCAGTGTGTGTGGTGGAGTGAGAGTGGGGATGTGAGAGAAGAGGGTCGCTGTTAGGCAAGCATTTGAGATGCTTGCTTGTAGCTCAGATGTTGCTTGCTTCACCAGACTTTCCCTCTTTTCCTCCCCTTTTGTTCTCCTGGGCTTTGTTCCCACGGGCTTGTTCTCCAAAGATGTAACTGACAGTTGTCTACTCTTAAAGCAGTCAGAAATCATAGGTAATGACTGTTCGTTCACTGGACATCTCTTTATGGTGTAGTTCAATTGTGAACTGTCCCTGTAGGCTCAAGCAGTTGCACGCTTAATTTCCTGATGGTGGCACTGTTTAGGAAGTATGTGGAATCTTTAGGGGTAGGGTGGAGTCTCTGTGGCATAAGTGATGATGTGTGTGTGCCTTTAGGCTTTATAGTCTTGCTTCATTTCCTGTTTAATTGTTCTCTGCTTCCTGAATGTGGATACAATGTGACCAGCCAACTTTCTGCTCTTGCCATCATTTCTATCTTGTTTGCTGCTATATCATCCCCACTCTGATAGACTGTCTTTCTGGAACCATACGTTTTGTCGTTAAGTTGCTTTGGCAAAGTAAATTTATCAAAGCAATGAAAAAGTAATTCAGATTTTTCAGTGAGCTCGTAAAGAGATGAAGAACTTATATTTAGGGGTAGGAAAAATATACAACATCTGATACACTTACATAATAGAAACTTAATCCAAAATTAAAATCTCCTACCATTTAACATCTTATTTAGATATTGATCTGTGACATCTGCCTCAAAGGCTAGTCTTTCTTGTCTTCTACATTTGTGGTTGTCAAACTTTATTGCACAGTCAAGTTAACAGGAGAGCTTCTAAACAACCAACAAACTCAGCCCCTGGTGATGAAGTTACACCCTTTGTCAGTATTTTCAGAACTTCAGCATGTAGCAGAATCATCATCACACTTTGGAGATGGTAAAACTGTCCTCCATACCTAAAGTCTAGGACTCAAAATACTGTATTTCTACCAGTTAATTGTGAACCCAGGACCACAGAGAAAAAGGACTATACTCCATCAGTTACTGTGGTAGTTTAGATAAAAATGACCCCTGTCCCCTCAAATGTTTGAACACTTGGTCATTAGAGAGTGGTACTATTTGACAGAGGTTAGAAGATGTGGCCTTATTGGAGTGGATGTGGCTTTGTTGGAGGAACTGTATCACTGGATGTTGGACTTTGGGGTTTCAAATGCTTAAGCCAGGCCCTCTGATTCTTCTTCTTCCTGCTGTCTATGGGATCCGGATGTAGAACTCTCAGCTACCTCTCCAGCGGCATTTCTGCCTGCATGCCACTGTGCTTCCTGTCATGATAAGAATGAACTAAATCTCTGAAATGTAAGCCAGTCTCAATTTAAATACTTTCCTTTATAAGAGTTACTGTGGTCATTCTGTCTCTTCAAAGCAATAGAAGACTGAGTAAGTCAGTTATGTTAGGATCTCTGGGTGGTTTCAGCTTTATTGTAAATCCTTTTCATTACTCTGGTGTGCCACCATGATTATGTTGACTGTTTTACTGGCTTCTGCCTAATTAATACTCATGATAGAAATAGTTCATCAGGAATCCCTATGCTTATAGCCTGTGGCTTTGTTTTTTTCCTTTATGAGTAGCAAGAGTCTTGATGTTAGGAACAACACTGAACTTTCCTACTATCTCCTAGAAGGCCAAGCACAGGGCAGGTGCACAGTATCATAGGAATTGCATTAGCCAAGGAAACATGGGGTAATGTATGTTGGAAGAGTTTGAAATCACCTAGTACTTTTAATCTCTTCATTCTCTAAAATCCCCAAGGAAAGGATCTTGTGTTTGTTGGCCCTGAAATACACGGCACAGTGACTTCCTCTTCCCATCCATAGAGGAAGAATCACATTTAAAGGTTACTCTGAAAGGAAACAATTTGTCCAGGGTCCTATATTTAGAGAAATAAAACCCATGTTCCCATCCTGCTCTAGTGTTTTTATTATTATGATCTTGGAGACCTTCTTTATTTCCTTTAAGTTCCCATGCATTCATTACTAAAACAGGGACAAGAACATCTTCTTCACAGATGGCAGAAGGGTAAGCGTTCGTGTTTAAAACTATTCAGAACATAATATAAAACTCAAAGGGCCACAGGTTCACTATCACATTCTCTCAAATATACATTGTTGTGGAAAGAGCTGGAGTTATGCTTAGATTGTATGGAACAGTAAAGTTCTATGAGAACAAACAGTTTCATGGCTCACTATTGTCACAATGTACAATGGAGACCTATTTAAGTCTTTCTCTTAGAGCTCTGCTCACGGGGGACATCTTTAGGGGCTCCCTCATTCAGATGGAGACAGCACTGGTTGGATTCTAATGCTAATGAACTCTCTGAAAGAGGGATCCTGTTTTTGCACAGGTCAGTAGCAGACTGTGAGTACCCAGATTTCCATAGCAACCTATTGGTGTTTGCAGGATGCCTCCTCAAAGATGCCTCATAATAAATATTGGAGGTGTGGCGTCATACTTACTGGTGGTCAGAAAGTATTTTTTGCCAGTGGTAGTGTGTCTTAACTCTGGAACCTGGTAGCGTGTTTTGAGTGTATCAAACCTTGTGAATTAAAGCATCTAATGTAAAGAGAATAGAGATCTACGACGCTAAAGAACCAAGAACTTCTATAACTATCAGGAGAGGTTCTGCTTTCTGATGAGCATAGTCTGTTGTTAGCTTTCCTCCATACTCAAAGGGTGATATCTATCCTTCCCTGGACGCCAGAGCTCTGCCCCATCAGAATCTGCATTTTGTTTTACAAGAGCTGGATGCTTGAAAAGGGGGATATAAGAATCTCCTGGAAATAGCCTTGGGAAGGAAACCTGACATTATTATTTTAAATCCAAATGCACTTCACCTTCATATACACTGGGAATGTACAATAAGGCTTACTCTTTCCATAGATGAGTACCTGTAGTAAGCAGGACCCTGTAGAAAAGGTCTTAAAGGTCTACTGGCCAGGAGACCCACACTCATCTTCATCTCCCAGATCCTCTTTAGCACCATCTTCACATACCCATCACTTCAAGTTGCTTTGAGGTTTTGTAAGATAGCTAACTGTCCTAGCTGTGTCCAAGTCAAGGGGTGAGAATCGAGGTTCTTCCCGAGACACACAGTTCTCCTGACATCCCTGCACTGTCTGTGCCTAAGCACGGTGGCATTTCTCTGCCTGGACTTTCCTTTTAAGTAGGCCTACTTGAAGGAATTCAAGTCTCTTGTCTACTAGGAAGTGCTTCAGCCAGCCTGAAACTCTTTCCAGCTACTCAGTACATCCTGCCACGGATGACCAGGAAAGCACACGGGAACAGTGGGGTGTGGAGCTCAGCAAGCACTCCCTATTGTGCGTAATTAAAGAAAACACCTGTGTGGCTGCTAAATCACTTCCCACTGTTTGCCTGTGCAGATGCTGTGCTCAATAACCTCACAAGTGCCTCATTCCTTCCACCCAGCTGAGACAGCACACAGCGCGGGAATGCATAAAGCTGGCGAGTTATTAGTTCAGGACCCTAGAAAAGATCTCTTAGGATTGATTTGTTATTAGCTCACTAGGCCCTTGGTTAAGCCTCAGGTTGGGATGGCTATCGGGCCTTCTCCCTTCAAACTGCCCTTTACTGATCAGCTCTTGTGTCTTCCCAGAGGAAGCCCCGGAAGAGCCCTAGAGCTATGGGAGCCAGCAAACCTTCGGCCACAACTTTAGTGCAGCCATTGTGAGCCAGATGCGATTCCCCAGGGAGAATAGCCAACAACAGTAAGATGAGCTGCAAGCAGGGCCCAATAATTTTGTTGGAAACATGGGGAAGAGAGATGGCAATAAATCAAAAGACAAGGCTATCAGCCTGAAGGGGCCGCTTCCTGACACTGAAGTTTATGGGATGCTTTAGTTACCACCAGAATCTTAAGGGGCCCCAGCCCAGTAGACCAAAGGAGACTTCCCTCCATCAGCAGGGAGATGGGTACTCAGATTCAGTGTGATGACAGGCTCACTTGGTAATTTATTTCTTCCAGGGCAAAACAACACTCTTTTCAGCGGGAGCCTTAGTGTACCTGAGCAAATGATGGAATAAACTTCAGACACCTATTGAAGAGGGTTGCTGGATACAGGAGGGGTTGGCTCAAAGGAACAGAACTGTATTGACAAATACAGACAGCTACAGATCCACTCCTCTCTTGTCATATTTTGGTGAATTTTGTAGGAAGATTGTTTCCCTTTCTGGGCAAAGGTATATATAAAAGAACAAGATTTTCTTCTATTTCTTTAAAAACAAAACATGATGTTGATACTTTTTCCCCTTTCTGAAGCTTTGAGAAATGCACTTTGGGCATCTTGATGGATAGTCCTTAGTGAACATTTATTTGTCAAGCACAGTGTACCTACATCTTTCTAAGCAGAAGGTGGAAGGTGAATGTAAGACAAATATGAGCATCTCCTACTTTTTAGGAACCCATAGTAGGGGGATATTGGTGTGACACATCAGTGATTCCATTTGTATGGAAGGTTCTGATGAAGATATGTGTCATAGTTGGAGACATACTGTGTTAGTGAGGAGCAAAGAGGAAAGGTAGTGAGGGCTTCCTGGGAGAAATGATGTCTGTTCTGAGTCATAAAGGAAAAACTAGAGTTAGTTGTAGTTGAAGATGGCAAAGAATGATGCTTCAGGGAGAGAAATCAATACCATGTTAGAGGCCAGATAAACTGGAAGAGTAGGGGCTACACAGAGGAGGCTCGTGGGCAAATGCTGGGGTATTAGCATAGCTTGGTTCACAACAAACATACCTGAAGCAAAGGACTTAGAAAAAGTGTTCCACAGTTGAGATGGTTTTCCAGGTGAGAGGTCCAGGGGCCTTGGGTGAATGCTGGGAAAGATACAACTACTTGGCACTTATGTAGCACAAACTCAGGCCTGCTTGTTTGTTGTTACAAGTGGGCTTTTTCTCTGTACCTCCATATGATTGTGAAGCCCCTTGAGCAAAGTGAAGGGGTAGAGACAGGAGAATGAGCTAATCTCCAACCCCCTTAGCTTCCCAATGAGCAGGCCCCCATCTAACAAGGAAAAATAATGACTTTTGCATAATCTCTAGGTTTACATTTTATCTGTTTGTCCTCATCTCTTCACTGCCATCCCAGGAAATGGATGTGATTCTTCTTTGTGTGTCTGTACTTAACACTTGTGTAGATGATGATCTCTTGGGAGGCATACACTAGAGAAAGTGGGCATATGATTTGCACATTGATCTTAGACCTGGGTCAGCCCTTCTCCATATTTGTTTGGACTTTAATTGACATGTGAGCACATGGACACTGGCCCAGAGAAGGCTCAAATAGAACTGCTTGTCAGAGGCAAAGAGAAGAGTAGTCAAGACAGGCATCAGTCTGTTTTTGTAGACAAGATAGTGGGTGTGACCTATCAGCCTGTTTTGAATATTTTCATTTTGACATTAATTAGATAAAATATTTTATCTGACATTTACATGCCTCAGCAAGCTGTCTGGGAGCAGGGATCAAGCCTGTGGTACCTTGGTAACCTTGACCTAGAACTAGAGCTCAAATATCATTTACAGGTGGACATCTTTCATAGTTTCTTCTGACTGGCACCCTCCACACACACACTTTAAATTTCTGTGTGTAGTGGGTAATTTGAATCTAGTATAGTTTCTCTTCCTCAGAGTATTTGATAGGAAATGTTGATTTCATTGTGCTACAGTGATCTCACATATGTAAGCAGTCAGGTAGTCTCCTATGATGCTAAGGCTTGGGGACTACCAGCAGCATCTGTAGCTGTATGAATGTGAACTCCATGAATTAAATTCAGAAAAATCTGGAACTGAAAATTTAAGTCGTGAGAGAGTGAGTTTCTTTCTCTAAGTACACCTGAGCTCCATCTCCTGCCCCACTGTCCTCGGAGCCTTAATTAATAGCTGGTAGCAAGGCTGGTAGCTCCTCATCCCTCTGAGTCCAAGAAATATAGTCAACCTCAACAATGTTCTGGTGGCTCTTCATGCGAGTGACCATCATAAGGGCACATCAAGGACATATCCAGAACAACCCTCAAGCCCATCTTTGAGCATCTGTCTCCAAAGAACATATCTGGGCACTCCCTTGTAAGTTCTCCTGACAGAAAGAATTCAATATGGGAATTGTTTAGGTATGTTAGTGCCATAGACAATGTGGCTTAGTTTCTCACAGTTGTAAAGGCTGGGACTCCAAAGTATTCAGGGAAAAAACAACTTCTGAGAGGATGTGAGAAGAAGTTCTGATTAAGCCTCACTGCAGGGCTGGCCATCTTTTTGTGCTCATGGTCTTCTCTCTGGGAATATGTGTTTAAGTCCTCCCCCCACTTTTAAAAATAAGGTTACCACTAATGAGATTAGAGTCTAATCCAATGACTTTATTTGACCTTAATTGTAAGCTATAGACACTATTTCCACATAACATACTTTATAGGATATTGGCATTAATAGGTCAGGAGAGAAAGGGCAGGCAGAGAATAAACAAAAAACATTTTGTTTTTGTTCTTTAAAATGTAACAATGAAACCTAAAACTACGTATGCCAATTACAAAATTTAAATAAAAAACATTGAACAAGAAGTAGAAAATTAGAATCTCACAACATATGACTTTATGGGACGTTGGTTGGCCCATAACAATACTGGGTAGAAAGAGAGGGCACATTGAAATAACAGAGATGATTTCTTCACAAAGCTGGCACCATGTCCTGAGAGGCATAGCAGTAAAGGAAGAAAGTAAAATTAGGACCTGGAAGTTCAGCAGAAAGTCCTCAAGATTAGAACCAGATCCCTGAGGAGTGAGCTGCTCTAGTGGCTGTTACCAGAGCAGATTCAATGGGCCTGGTGTGTGAATATGGGGAAGCCAGAGGAACATCCCCGGTAGCTTTCACTTCTTACAATGCTGCTGTGTGGAGACAGAAGCTAATAGATGTGTGCTGGCAAAGGAGAAAAGCAAACTGCTCATCAGAAATCAGAATCCTGGTATCACAGCACATAGTACAACCCCCTTCAGCTTCTAAAAATGCTGTATTCTTCCTTGCTTTTTATTGCTTAGCAGTTGATCAAAAATTATATATACATATATAATTATATATAATTGTATATATGTGTATATATACATATATATGTTCATATATATATACATATATATATGAATTTTAATTCAACAAAATGACTGATCTGGCGAGTGCATCCAAAGACATGATCTGGCTGGGATGCACATATGCTCAGATTACAGTATGATCTGGCTGGAATAATGCACACCTTTAATCTGGCCCTTAATGCACACCTTTAATCCCTAATAGTGAAGGCAAGGTTAGTTTGTAGAGGGAAGCAGCCACATTTGAAAATGACATCTAATTGAAGGGCAGACAAAGGGATTAATCAGAGAAAGATTTGACAGAATGAGTCTGAGATAGAATATGCCCAATCACACCTACACACAAAAAAAGCAGAGAAAAAGTAGCTACTTAAGTGTAGCAAGGGAATTGTATCTTGGGTATTCCAAGCTTCTGGGCTAATATCCATTTATCAGTGAGTGCACACTATGTGTGTTCTTTTGTGATTGGGTTACCTCACTTAGGATGATATTCTCTAGATCCATTCATTTCCCTAAGAATCCATAGACCACAAGAAACTCAAGAAGAAGGAAAACCAAAGTATGGATACTTCGATCCTTCTTAGAAGGGGGAACAAAATATCCATGGAAGGAGTTGCAGAGACAAAGTGTGGGGCAGAGGCTTAAGGAAGGACAATACAGAGAATGCCCCACCTGGGGATTCTTTCCATATACAATCACCAAACCCAGACACTGTTGTGGATGTCAGCAAGTGCTGGCTGATAGGAGCCTAATATAGCTGCCTCCTGAGAGGCTCTGCCAGTACCCAACTAATACAGAAGTGGAGGCTTACAGCCACCCATTGGACTGAGCACAGGGTCCCCACTGAAGGAGCTAGAGAAAGGACTCAAGGAGCTGAAGGGGTTTGCAGCCCCATAGGAGGAACAACAATATGAACACACCAGTACCCCTAGAGCTCTCAGGGACTAAACTACCAACCAAAGAGTACACATGATGGGACTCATGGCTCCAGCTGCATTTGTAGCAGAGGGGGCTTAGTCGGTCATCAATGGGAGGAGAGGCCCTTGGTCCTGTGAAGACTCTATGCCCCAGTGTAGGGGAATACCAGGGCCAGGAAATAAGAGAGGGTGGGTTGGTGAGCAGGGGGGGGAGGGAATAGGGTTTTTTTGGGGGGAGAAGGGAAACCAGGAAAAGGGATAACATTTGAACTGTAAATAAAGAAAATGTCTAATAAAAAAAGCAGCAAGAGAGAAAAATAAAGGTGTTATGGTGCAGGGCAATTTTAATGACACAGTTTTACAGAGATAGATTATATAAAGAACAAGCTGGACACACATTAAAATAGAACTATCCAGAGAATGAGAAAGAGCCAGAAGGTTAGAACACATTGCCAAAGTTAGTATGAAGCCAGGCAGAGCAATTCAGTCAGAAGCCAAGAAAAGCCAGGTTAAATCAGTCATCTTAGAAGATCAGATTGTATGGAAGCTAGAAGCTTTCTGACCTAGGCCTAGGGAAATGTAAATAAAGAAAATATCTAATAAAAAAGAAAAAAACACAATAAAATAAAATATCCAATTTAAAAAAAACAAAGAAGGAAATGCTCTGGGCCCCGTCTAAGCCACATATTTCACTTCATCTAAGGAAATAAAAGACATATACACATGAAGAAAGAGAGAGAGAGAGAGAGAGAGAGAGAGAGAGAGAGAGAGAGATTGATTGATTTATTTCACTGTTTTGGAGCATGGAGTCTGATGTCTGAACAATTTAACTCTATCATAAGAATGTTCCAAAATGTCACCCCAGGTCCCTCTCTCTCTCTCTCTCTCTCTCTCTCTCTCTCTCTCTCTCTCTGTGTGTGTGTGTGTGTGTGTGTGTGTGTGTGTACATGTATGAAGCTCAGGAGTTAGTGCTTGCCTTCTACCTTGTTTGAGTCAGGATCTCTTGTTTTGTATTACATATGCCAGGCTAGCTAGCCTATGAATGTCTAAGGATTCTGCTATCTCTGTCTTCCATTTTGGCATAGAAATTGCTGGGATTATTTGTGTGCTGCTGCCCCTGGCCTTGCATGGGCACCTAGGATCTGAACTCTGGGTCTCACTCTTGTACAGCAAAGATTTATCTTCTGAGTTGTCTCCCCAGCATCAGCACCAGCTCATTCTCTCTCTTAAAGAAAAAAAAACTCAAAAATCAAGACAATCAAGACTTACAACCCTCTAAATACAAGCACGGATCCATAATTAATCCTTGATGAGTGATTTTAGAAGTGGGATTACAAGGTTAAAAGTATGAATATTTTAAGGGTTAAAATATATATATTTTTTGAAGTTACGGAAATCATGGATTATATTTCTTCAGTTCTTTAATACAATATAGTGGAAGCATAATGCCTAGAACACTGAGTTGAGGGGAATTTTGAAGTAACATCCACTGAGTGCAAAAGACTGGAGACGTAATTATTTCACAATAAAGCTAAACCTTACCTTTAAGAAGGCATCTAGGGGTGAGGGCTATTAACAGGAGGCTCTGCTACAGCTGGTGAAGACACCATGTCGCTCCAGCTTTTAATGCAATTGCCTTCTAAGCAGAACTAATTTTGTAAAGCATTCCTCTAAATAATCCAATTTTGCTTGGTGCTTACGGTTGGACAAAGGGGCAGGCTGGGTTTGTGTCAGTATTTATGGAGTAAAGTCTCATTAGATTTACTCCAGCTAGAGGATACTGCTAGAGATCTACAATGAGGGTCATGTATTTTAATTCCATCTTTAGTTTCTGAATCTCAGTCTTTGTGATTAAAAATCTCTATCATGAATTAGTGGCCTGTGACAATTTTATTTCCTCCCTGGAATGCTGTGATTTTTTGAGGTATGCCTTGCTTGGTTCTGTGTGGAGAGTTCCGAGTTGGATACCGGAAGCCCCTTCCGTGGCAGACATTTGGCATGTCTGTGTGGGTGTTTTCCTTCAGGAAATCTGAGTCCAAGCTTTAGCTGGCTCCCTGAGGGTGATTCTTAGAAAGACAGTACCTCTCATGCTGGCTTTCTTGTGCAGGGTATGTGTACTCCATTTTATAAGACTAAATAAATTGATAAATTCAGCTGATTCGGAGCGTTTACATAATCTTTCCAATGTCAACAGTCATTTAAATTATCCTAACTTTATACTGAATCTCCAAAATCCAATTACTAGCTAATAATAATTGTCAGTTTTACTTTAAACCTTTAATGATAGGTCACAAGGGACATGTAGCAGAAGGATTAAATCGCTGTAGACGGCAGCTATGCCCAGCCTTAAATTACTTGCCTCTTATCTCTGGCTCGCAGAGCGACTATATGTTTTGTCACTATTTTTTGCTAAATAGAATAAATGTCACCCAAATTAATTTCATCTGCCTTAAATTAGCTTCTTAGTGTGATTTCTCACTTCAGTCAAAATTTATTTCTTCGGGAATTTAATTTCCTTCTTCATCTCTTTTATTTGAGAGAGGGAGATTGTTCCGGAGCAAATGTCTTTTAATCTCTGGCTGGCAAGTTGGGAGGCGTGTGTTTCATTAATAATTGCTGACCCTTTTGGGGGAGTGTTGAAGGAGATTTCTGTTTTATTTAAGCTATTGTATGCTTTTAAGCATTGCAGAGTGAGGCCCTTCTAAATAGTCATAAGGAAAGCTGTGAACCTTTCACAGACCAAAACCACATTTATTTCACATGAGGGATGATTCAGCAGGGAGTTTTTAATTAGGCAGTTCAGTTGCTTTTACTACTTTTTAATCATCTTCAGGTATATACCCCAGACAACAGCTATCCTTTAAGTAAGGCATGTGTTTGGGAAACACTATAGGGATTTGAAAATTAAACTTCTCACATAACGTAAGTGAACACAGAAGGGTTTCATGATTCTGAAATGTATCCTAAAGATACCATGAGAGTACTCAGAATGCATTCTGTCTGCTCCACAGGATATCAAAACACTCCATGGGGTGTCATGGAGAGACCATATTCCAATGTGATGGTGTGAAGAACTCTGTGACTGCCTTAGTGAAACAAGTGTAACTAGTGGAGATTCTGAAATAAAACTCAAGGACTTGGCCTACCCTCCTCCTTCCCTTCCCATCTTTAGCTAGTAGATGCTCTGCTTGGGCCAAATATGACCAAGAAGATGTGTTTTCCTCTCCCTTCAGCTCCCAATGAAGGGAACCAATATCTTATCCAGCCAACAGGTTGTATTTCTGTGCCCACCTCTGAATTGAACAGGACAATCTCTTGGTAAGAGCAGGCAAGAGGTCTATGTTCCTTTATTTTATTTTATTTTAATTTTTTTATTTTATTTTATTTTTTTGTTTTGTTTTTGTTTTTTGTTTTTTTTTCGAGACAGGGTTTCTCTGTATAGCCCTAGCTGTCCTGGAACTCACTCTGTAGACCAGGCTGGCCTCGAACTCAGAAGTCCACCTTTCTCTGCCTCCCAAGTACTGGGATTAAAGGCATGTGCCACCACTGCCCGGTTACTCCTTTATTTTATTAAGCTCTCACTCCTCGTATGTAAGCATCACTCCAATGAAACATGCTAAGAATTAATGGAGCCCCATCACTTTTTCCCCTGATTACTGGTTGGAAGGTCTACTCTGGGAGGGGCATGTGGAAAAGTTCACAAGAACAGAAAGTTCTTAAATTGCCCTCAAATGAACTTTATTTCTTTGTAATACTGTGGCTACCCTCAAGGCTAGCACTCTCTTATGGAATAGAGATCTTTTGGCAATAAACAATTGAGAGGAAACAAATAACCAAATTTTAGTTTACCAGAAAAAAAAAAACAACTACAGAAAGTACTAGCTAATAAGAAAGAAAGTACTCTTCTAGGTTCATCACAGACCTCAAATATTCAAAATGACTGCAGCCTATGAGCAACTAGGTAGCATTAATAACACTCACAATATCATGCAGCTGCCTTTAGGATCTAATTCAAAAACACTTTCATTACCTCAAGAAGTAATGCTGGAAGCCTGGAAATACTAAGTGTGCATCCCCTTTCTCACTGTAGAATAACTTCATGGCAAAAACAGTGGGGAATAGAAGCCAGTTGGATGGCATGCTGAAAGCATTGAAAGTAAACTACTGTCACTGATTTTATATCCAGCAAAACTATCACTAAAATATGCAGGTGAGATTAGGATATTTCTAGGTAAACAGAAACAAGAAGTTTCAGAGTCCACAGCCTTACCTCCCAAGAAATAGTAAGAGAAATGGTTTGAGACAGAAGCCAAAGACCCCAGGCATAAATTAAAAACCTGAATAAGCACAGAGCACTATTGAGCATATTATATAGCAATAGAAGAGAATTTAAATACTATGTTACCTCTTCCTACTCATTTAAAAAGCCATTGTAGACGAACTAGAATTATTTCACAGTTCAGCAATTCCATGTCTAGGTAGAGATCAAAAAGAATTTAAAATAAGGACACAAATAATATTTATTTCTGTGCCACTGCTCATAACAGGCTTATGAACAATAGCTAGAAGGCAGAAACAACTCATATGTCCATCAATTAATAAATGGAATAAAAATGCTGCAATACATAATATAGAAATGTGTTTGCCTTTCTGTTTATGTATACGTATATTTCACTAACAATTTATAGAATATGTATGTATTTCTTTGAATCCTATTTAGTCAGAAAGTGGAATGCTAAATGAATACACGCTACAGTATATATCAATTATTATAAATGAAAAACATATTTATACAATTCCATTCATTTCAGACATTTGGAATTAGAAGATTCTTAGAGTTAAAATGTAGAGTAGAGGTTGTAAGGGGCTCTTGGGAGGATAGCTTATGGGCTATGAAGTTTATGTTTGAGCTGTTGACAAAGTCATCATATGAATATCAATATATATTTATATCTATTTAAAATCAAGTAATTTTAAGAATACCATCAGTAATATGAAAAGGCCTCAGAGCCAGAAAAGTTTTGTGAATATATGATAAAGTAACATGTATAGATAATACATAAACCAATAATAAAAGGGCAATTATCCAATTTTAAAAATGGTCTAAGGATTTGAATAGCTATTTTCCCATAGAAGACACACAAATTGTCAATAAACTTTACTACAAGCTCAACATCTTTAGTTTTCAGGTTAATGCAAATCAAAACCAGAGACATTACCACTTCAGCTCCAGTAGGGGAGCTATAACAAAAGGTTAGACACAATATAGTCTATAGAGTTATCTGTAACCTTTACACATTGTTACTGGAACTATAAAATAGTGATGTCATTTTGGAAAAGACCCTGGCAGTCTCCATGTCATTAAACATCAAGTTACCATATGACTAATTCCACACCTAGGTTTATCCCCAGTTGAATGGAAAACATGTCCACACACAGATGAAGCCGTTCCACAAGAATGCTCTAACAACATTGCTCACAAGAGTCCCAAAATAGAAGGAACTCAAATGTCTTAACTCAAATGTCTTAATGATGGGTGGATAAATAAAATGTGGTATATGTATTTAATAGGGTGTCTGAACTGACAGAAAGCGAAGTACTGAGATAGGCTACCATGAGAAAGAACCTTGAAAACCCCAGGCTAGAAACATCCAGGAGAAAAGATCATAGACATCATAAAGGCAAAATACACTAACATAAAAACATTTCTGTGGTTTACTGTGACTTGGTAAGGCTTTTAATAAAAAACTAAAGACCAAAGTGAAGCCAGAAAACATGAGTTTTACTTTTTCTCCATAATGAATTTAGATAGTCTGTTTACTTCTGGTCCTCAGTTTCCTTGAACTAGGATGCTCTTAGAGGAGGTACATGGCAACTTGCCTTAGAGAAGAGGAACTTGTCAGTGTTTAGAGTGGCAGTGGGATTGTCCCTCAAGAGACAGGCTGCTGTGTGTGGAACCTGTCCAGGGTCTCTGGGCCCGGTGCTTTATTCCAGAAGATCCAGGAAGGGATTAATTTTCTGCTGTTGCCACCCTAGTTTTCTTTTCAATTTATTACTAAGGAATCTTGAGTCCCTATTCTGTCCTGCATGGGAAAAGGTGATAGGCACTCTTGATCTCACAGACAACGGGAGGGAGTTGTGGAGTCTTTGATGCTCAAGGTGCTCAAGGAAGCCCTGCACAATAAAAATCGCTGCCTCCCCCCGCCATGTGTTCCAGAGGAACTCCAGTAGATGGGCAAGAGCTTCACTCTTTACTAACCCACTACAGCCTAATCTGAAGCACTCAGAGTAGCATGTGTTCTTCAGCAAAAGCTGTTTTATTTTATTCTTAAAGGAAGAGTATGAAGAGCCTAAGGCAATTGGGGATTTTTATCCCACATTTTGTTTCCTTAGACTAATAATATACCCCCCTGGAAACCTTAAATGCCTTGCTTCTGCTTCTCTTCCATTAATTGGTCTCCTGAAATTTAGGTGATTATTGCTTTAACTTATTTTACTTCTGGTTATTAAGGGACTCGTTAAGAAATTGCCAACTCAGTAGGGCTGTGGCAAAACAATTACAATTCCTGAAGAGTCTGATGAGTAGTAAAATTCTAAGCTTGGTACCTACATTGTTTAATCTAATGCTCCCGTCAATCATTTAGGTCAATTGCAAATATCTCTTCTTTATAGATGAGGAAATCAACTCACAGAGGTTAAGAGAGAAAAATTCTACAATAATGTCATGCCTTTCTCTTGGCTTCTCCCTCCTCAACTTTTTTTGTTAAAACACAGATAGGCCTTGTGAGAAGATGACTGGTGAAGAGCCTCTCTCTGTTTTCGATGCCCCTTTATGCTCCTCAAGTGATAAAATTACCATACTGCACTAGCCTAATCCTGTCAGGAAATAGAAATTGTAATCACTTCTAAAATCATGGGATGTTAGAGCTAGAAAGAAATTGAAAATGCTACCTACTATGCTGGCTCACTTTCTTTGGCCCAATGTTTACATGGGTGTGTTAGCTTCCTTGTGTTTATGTGTGATGTCATGCAGTATTTTATCCAAGGGTTAAAGTGAATGTATTAGTCTTTTCAAGAATCATTTTGTCTGTGGTCAGTTTCACCTAGATGATATAAAACAACCAATTCAATGGAGTGACAGATTCCTTCTTTAGTGGAAATGCCTTACATGGGATTTAGCAGGCCTGGATATCCTACATGTACATATATGTACATTATAGATCTTTGGATCCTCTTGAGCTCAATGTAGCACAGTCTTTTTTACTGAGCACTTTAGTTTGCATGGGTAGAACCCAGGTAAAAATAAAAACATAATACTTTACAATAACACATGTCTATAGACAGTCATGTCTTGTTTTGTTTTGTTGTCGTTTTTCCACTAATTAATTTATTCATTTTAAATCCCAATTGCTGTTCCCCCTTCCTGGTACTCCCTCACAGAGTCCTTCTCCTTACCCCTTTCCTTTCTCCTTTGAAAGGATAGGGGCTCTCTGTGTAGCTCCCTTTGTATCCCACCACCCTGGTGCATGCAGGGTTAGGCTTATCCTCTCCTGAGGCCAGTCAAGGCAGCTCAGTTGGGGAAGAAGAGCCACAGATAGGGAACAGCTTCAGGGACAGCCCCTGCTCCAGTTGTTGTTGGGAGACCCACATGGAGACTGAGCTGCACATCTGCTACTTATATGCCAAGAGCCTTGGTCCAGCCAATGTATGGTCTTTGATTGGTAGCTCTGCTTCTGAAATTCCCCAAGTGTTCAGGCTAGTTTGACTATGTTAATCTTCTGTGGCATTCCTATCCCCTTCAGGGCCCTCAATCCTTCTCCCTACTCTTCCATAAGAGTTCCTGAGCCCCATCCAACATTTGGCTATGGGTTTCTGCATCTGTTTCACTCAGCTACTGGGTGAAGCCTCTCAGAGGGCAGTTATGCTAGGCTCCTGTCTGCAAGCATAGCAGAGTCTCATTAATAGTGTCAGGGATTGGTGCTTGCCCATAGGATAGGTCTCAAGCTGTGGCAGTTATTGATTGACCATTCCCACAGTCTCTGCTCCATCTTTGTCTCTAAATTTCTTTGTAGACAGGACAACTTTTGGGTCAAAAGTTTTATGGGTGTTTTGGTGTCCTTAATCCCTCCACTGTGGGTCCTGCCTTGCTTCAGGAAGTGGCCTCTTCAGGCTCCATACCCCTACTACTATAAGTCTTAGCTAAGGTCATCCTCATTGGACAGTCACATGTCTTAGTTAGGCATGAAAGAAACATCATGACCACAGCAACTTTTGAAGGAAAAGGCTTGTTAAGCTTCCAACCTTCCTCCCTCTATCAGTGAGAGGAGTCATGGTAGAAACTCAAGGTAAAAACCTGAAAGCAGATACTGAAACAGAGGTCATGGAAGAATGCTGCTTCCTGGTTTGCTTTTTGTGTCTTTCTTAGCCTGCTTTCTTACCTGGATAGAGGTAGCACTACCCACAATGTGCTGGACCCTTGCAGATTCAAGAAAATGCACCCCAGACTTGCTGTGGTGGTTTAAATATGCTTGGCCCAGGGAATGGCACTACTAGGAAGTATGGCCTTGTTGGAAGAAGTAATGTCACTGCAGGGGTGGGCTTTGAGGATCTTTTGCTTAGGCTCCAGTAAGTGTAGAAGAGACCCTCTTTCTAGCTGCATACAAAAGAGAGCCTCCTTCTAAGCTGCCCTCAGATCAAGATGTAGAACTCTTAGTTTCTTCTCCAACACTGACTGCGTCTGTGTGGACACTGCCATGCTTCCTGTCTTGATGATAATGGAATGAACCTCTGAAACTGCAAAGCAGCCCCAATAAATGTTATCCTTTATAAGAATTGACTTGATCATGGTGTCTCTTCACAGCAGTGGAAACCTTAAGATACTTGCCTATAGGCCAATCTCACAGAGATATTTTTTCAATTGAGGCTCCCTTTTCCCAAATAACTCTAACTTGTGACAAGTACATGAAACTCCCCAACACACATGCTTTGAGGAATAAGAGGTTCCATCTATGGAACAGTGGCCTAGTGTTGCAAACATGGGGATGAGCTAGATGATGAAGTAGGTGGAGACGTCAAAGATGCTGTATTTCTATATCCAAAACAATTTATATTGGAAGAATATTGGTTTGTAGCTAAGTGCTCACCAGGTTGGGATGGATTCCTGAAGAAGAGAAGATGGGCCATTTTATAAAGTCACATGGACTGTCATGGTCTCTTGCTTTCTTCCTTCTTTCTACAACTCTCATAAATTATGCTACTATCAGAAAGTTGGTCTTATCGATACTCATTTTATTCAACTCTAAGTGTTAAAAAAATAACCTAGGCAACAACATCAGCAAAAGCCAAACCTCTACACAACATAGTGTGCCTTTGGTCCTGTGTTGATACACTTCCACCCTTTTCTGCTTAGCCTCAGGGACTCCGTCCATCTTAGGCTGCAGCAAAAGGTCTCAAGTGGCCTTTTCTTGGCTCTCTTTGTTGTGGCGAATGAACTCAGCACATTTTTGACAGAGATAAAGGCTGGCTTTTAAAAGGCCTTCTTTAGAGAGACATAAATCTCTTGTTGCTTCGGAGTTACAAACTGTTTATAAGGCAAACTTTTATGTTCTTGCAACCAGGAAACTTTCCTAACTGTATTCTCCAGGGGTCTCACAAAGATCACTTGTCCACAAGCATTGAGGGTGGGAGTGTGAGGGAAGCAAATATGGTGAAGAGTTTCATTACCAATCAAAGGCCTCAGGTATGAGATATAGATGTTTATTTTTTTTTAATTCCTAGATTTCTTTGTATAATAGAAATAAAGATGGTTTTATATATATATATATA